>JZLH01S0072986.1:73291-86719 GCA_001188425.1 Eucidaris tribuloides | reverse complement strand
AGTGTGTGTGTGTGTGTGTGTTTGCGTGTGTTGCAACGTAAAATACACGCATGCTCATAATTATGGAATATATTAGAGACATTTTAGAAGCTGCTATTTTTCCGTGAACGGTAGATCTGGGATTTATATTTGCTCATCCCAGGTGAAACAAGTATAATCCAACTATTTTTAGGAATGCTGAGCATTTTGTAGCGTCCGACTCGACGCTAAAACCATAAATGGCGGTATTCAGAATTGTTGTTGGGTCACGTGGTGGTTACGTGTGTTATTAAACTTGTAACAGACAATTCTGATGCTAATTTAATGATAAATGACATTAGATCAAAATGTATCCGTTTTTTGTGTTTTTTTTATTACTTTAATTTAATACTTTTTTCATGATTTTTGTGGATTTTCAAAAATAAATAATTGGTTTTGCGCTCAAATGTATTTTAGTTTTTACTTTAGTCATCTCATGAAATCCAAAAATTGCTTCACATACTGCGTTTTTGTGAAATAAACACTTGTCTTGAAAATTTTGGACGATATAGGAGAAAGAACTTAAGTATCAGTAAAATATTCCATAATTATGAGTAGGAGTTTATAATAGGCTGAGGAAGACTTTGTTGTACTCTCGCCATAAATGTCTTATCTTTATTTCCAATAACTATTGACTCAGAAAATTAATACACCTAACAGGATTCGAACCTGTAACCTGCTGCTTTCTGTGCAGCAGCACTACTGCAGGCAATGGTAGTAATACAAGATACAAATAACTAATAATCTCCTGTACTTCTGAATCTATTGGTAACTAGCATTAAGTTAATAAAATTTTGCGGAGAGAACATATTCTCAGAGAGTATAGCAAATTTTGCAAATACTTCATACAGAAAAATTATACATTTACTAATACAACAAAAAAAATCATTAAGGACTTGGTTTTTCGTAAAAAAAAAAAAAAATAGCGTCTTTCTACTCTACCATCTTTAAACACCTTTCGTCGTTCATTAACAAAAAAGCTGAGTTCAACTATACTTGTTCACTTCCGGTAGTGTTATTATTTAAGAATATCAGCAGAAACTTCGAGATCTTGTCAAAAACAGTTATGTGAAGACCATTCATGCTCAACTCCTTTTTATGTTTCCCTTAAATTTTCAGTTTAATGTTATGGTGGTGTTTTCTTGTAAAACGTCCTTGTTTTTACATTGGTGAGTAAGTAAACGTAGAACTTGGATCGACTGAAAAACTAACAGTCTTTTAAACGATTGAAACAAAGCTCTTCGCGCTAATTTCATTGTCTATTGGTCAACATTACTAAAATGTCGTTTCCTTTTCTCGTGTTTTTTTTTTTTTGAGGTTTAGAGAATTACATTTGATGGTTTCTCTTGATAGAGGGAAAATTTTGAATCATTTTATGATCACAATTCATAAATAAGTCCACTTCGAATGTATCGACCATTCGTTTAATACATGCTGGAATATTAATTTTTATCTAAAACATCATCATGGAACTCTAAAGTTACTTTTAGTGACAGTTAATTAAATCAGTTTTATTCGTATTGCTTCCTTTTAACAACTTGACAATTCATTTCCCTTACAATTACCTCCACCACTATTTAAAGAAAATAGAAAAAAACCTTGATGATACATAATATGAATAATGAGAATGATAATGATAATATGATGATGATGATGATGTGATGATGATGATGATGATGATGATGATGATGACGACGACGACGACGACGATGATGATGATGATGAGGAGGAGGAGGAGGAGGAGGAGGAGGCTGATTATGATGACGATCATGACGACGACGATGATGGTAAGAATAACAAGATCATCAGTTTGAATGTATGTCAGTTAGTTTTGGAGTGACAAGGGTGAAAATGAGTCTTTTTTTCTAATTCATATAAATGATTAAATAGATAAAGACATAAATATTGCAATACTTCACAAATGAAGACCTATCCTAGCCAATGTCCATCACATATTCCGTATCCGAATCAGAATTCTTTCCACTGCCTTTCGTTGATGTCTCATCTTTTTCATAAACAAGGCAGGCATCGTTTATTTTTCCAGTTCGCGTTAACTAAATTTCTTGGCAGACTTCATAAAGATATGATACTTAAGAACTTAGTATCTATCTCTATGGCAGACTTGAATGCCGCCCTCTTTCGTCCGCCTTATGTCTCATGCAAGTGGTGCGGACGGGTGATGACTAGAAAGAGATTTACATTGATTTTGAATTAGTATTTCTATCAAGGTTTTAATGTTTTAATGTTTTAATCAATCAGTATTATTGTAAGTGAAATTTAACCAAGCATCAAGTGTTTAATATCTGTGGGATTGTTTAAATTAACGAGAGAAGAAAGTCAAGTACTTCCCTAAAGTCCTGAGTAAGTCTTTAAAATTGTAGAAATAAATATAAATTAAACGCATATTTAAAATAAGTACAAGTAAAATAAAACAATGTAGAGCCGATTAGGTTTGACATTTTGAAATAGTTATTTAAGCAAGACAAATTGACTAACCAAAAGTCTAAAAGTTTTATTTCGCTGGTTGTTTAGCTGCTCCGAGCATGCAGGACTGTCTTTTTAAACCCAATCATATGGTTTACTAAACAAATCAAATACCCTATAGTGTTAAGGTTTATTGATCATGAGGCCAATTATTGAGCTACGTGTGAAATTAATGTATTTTACTAACTCACTCATTCACATATTTCGAAAATTTATTTATGTATTCATTCAACCATCTATTAATAATGAGCCCACATGATTCCACATTTAAATGTGTACGTTACCTTTCCCTTCTTTTTCATTTTCATCATTATTTCTTACTGTTTCTTTTTTTTTTTACTTTTTTTTTAGATTTACATAGACACGAACACAAAGACGGCTTGCAGATTGTGGATGTAAAAGATTATACCAAAATTTAACACAAGAGGGCTTACATCAATAAAGTGTAGTTCCCACAGAACAAAAAGAAAGTAGTTTCTCTACACGAATAGCTTTTAAAATATTCGGCGATCGTGTTATACAACTGATCAGCGATACGCTATGTTTGGAAAATAATATGAGATTGAATGATATACATTATCAAGGAATATGGCGACACACAAGGCGTTTGTAACCAGATTTAACCTTCCAAAGTCAACAATGAATTAACAATATCATGCTCTAGGAGATTCTGTCTCAATTCGTCTTCAACGAAGGTGGCGCTAGACTTGTCTTCACATTTGATTACATTACCCAACAAATACGACTGCTAGGTCGTCATCAAGTATTTGACGTAGATACATAAAACAATTTAATAATGACACTTATGTGACAATATCAGTAATATTTTCCATTGTTGTTGTTGTGGTTTAATAAAGTAATAACAGAAATATAAAGAATAAACCGAGGAGTATAAGTAGTAGTGGTGGTTGTGGTGGTGGTGGTAGTAGTAGTAGTAGTAGTAGTAGTAGTAGTAGTAGTAGTAGTAGTAGTAGTAGTAGTAGTAGTAGTAGTAGTAGTAGTAGTAGTAGTAGTAGTAGTAGCAGCAATAACACACTATAGCATTATTATTGGTGATGATGACCGTGATTATGACGATGACGGTGATGATAGTGGTGATGATGATTATGATGATAACGACGATAAAAATGGTTGTGCTATATTTGGTTATATGTATTTGATGGGCTGGTTGTATTGTTAAGGACACAACATTGTGGAACTTCAATTAAAAACAATTATCAGACTTTGATATTTGAGGTACATAATAAACATCCTAGAATAGAAAAGTTTGCAAAGTTATGCTTCCACTGGAAAGATATGCATGCATAAAAGTTACCTCTGAATTACGACCGCGGTGGAGTATAAAATAGCCTAATTTCCACACACAGTAGTCTATGCGAGGAAATGTGCTAGGTAAATTCGGTCAATCTGAGTACTCATAGATATTCACTAAATAATCATTTTGAAATACAATTTTCAGGGCTTCAATTTTAGACGTACGCAGTACTATCATCACACAATGTGTATTAACCAAGAATCTAAGCCACATGGACTGCCTTCAAATTGATTAGCAACAAAGCATGAAAATCGATGCCTCTAAATAGTCTTCATGGACAATGTATAAAGACGTAACATTTGCATGTAATTCGCAGACACAGAGTAATAGCATTGATTTTGAGTTCGATCGTGAGGCATTGTTGTTGGAGACATAGTCAGGAAATTAATGAAAAGTCTTTATTGAGATACATATGTCCTCCGATATTCCTTTGTGGCATCCTGTAACGATTGGTAACGATAAAAACCACTTTGTCAAGTATTCCTTTCAATTAAATGGTAATTAACTCTGCACGATATTTTGCCGATCGAAGTGTAGCAGGAAATTTGGTGTAGGTCACGCAGAAATAGCTACCATCATGGTGAATTATCAGGCAGTTGACAAACGGAGAAGAACAAGTCATTTATAAACAGTATTAATTATACTTTCCTCGAAGAGATGGTGAAATTTTCTTTACTATCGAGATGCAAGGACCAATACACTCAAAAAAATGAAATGTTATTTTAACTTTTAAAAGGGTAGAGGAATGACAACACTTTCTAGATGTTATATCCAACCTTTTATACAGTTGGATTCATTTATAATAATAGTAATAATAATAACAACGAGTATTTATGTGCGCTATACACAAATGTACCATAGCGCTTACATAGAATTGAAATTACATATATAACAAAAATTACAGTGCAAAGAGGTACGTTTTTAGATGCTTTTTGAAAATGTCAAGTGTTGGGTGTTCTCTAATTGTGAGTGGGAGATTATTCCAGAATTTGGGAGCTGAAACATTAAAACGTTTGTCACCAATTGATAAAGAACTTCGTGGGATGGATAGTAAACTTTTATCTGATGTTGAACATAGGGTACGTGTAGGTGTGTAAACAGAGATCAAGTTCTGGAGATATGTTGGAGCGGACTCTTGTAATATTTTGTAAATGTATAGGCACAGTTTGAA
Source organism: Eucidaris tribuloides (assembly GCA_001188425.1). Taxonomy (NCBI): domain Eukaryota; kingdom Metazoa; phylum Echinodermata; class Echinoidea; order Cidaroida; family Cidaridae; genus Eucidaris; species Eucidaris tribuloides. The sequence continues at coordinate 81,731 of JZLH01S0072986.1, read as the reverse complement.
CCAGATGCGTTTTTGAAATGGAAGCCAATGGAGGTTATTCAATAGAGGAGAAGTATGTGTATGTGTTGTGCGACTGACGGCAAATATAAGTCTGGCAGAACGATTTTGGATGGACTCTAGTTTTTTCTTGTTTCGCGCTGACAATACGGAGAATATTGAATTGCAATAATCGAGTCTTGATGTTATTAGAGCCCTCACAGCATGGTGGCAAGTTTCAACAGTTATAAATTTGCGAATTCGCCATAGATTTCGAAGATGATAATTACATGTACGAACAACTATGAGAGGATAAGGAGAAAGACGAATCAATGCATACTGTTAAATTCAGCCGGATAAACTGTTAAATGCAACAATTAGAAAGTGTTAATTTACCATTTGTGCTTTTCGAGAGTAGAGGTAATATATAGATATAAAATGAAGAAGTAGATTGAATAACCTAAAGAAATAAATAAATAAATAAATAAATAAATAAATAAATAAATAAATAAATAAATAAATAAAAACATAGAAAAAAATAAAATCAGTCAATCAATCAATCAATCAATCAATCAATCAATCAATCAATCAATCAATCAATCAATCAATCAATCAATCAATCAATCAATCAATCAATCAATCAATCAATCAATCAATCAATCAATAATCAAATCAAAGCAAATCAATCAATCAAAAGTTTATTACAACGCGGAAGACGAAACAAAAATATAAAATGAAACATTATAGAATTTATGGACCCTTATCCCTCGGGTATAAGGATAAATTATTCTCGTATCATGCCAAACATGTCAGAAGTGTCTTCTTTCATCAATCAACCATCAGCTTTAAAGACACTATTTAACTACTCGATTTGAAAAAAAAAGTGTCAAACTGTGATATCTGAACTACATTTTAATCCCCCCGGGGGGCACTCTCATTACAAGGTGTACACCATGCGCGTGTATGAACTTTCAAAATGCACCCTAAACAAGTAATTATATCGATCTCAGAATACAAGTAATCAAGTCTAAAAATATACCCTTTTAATGTAAACTTTCTGATGAATACCCTAAACAGGTATCCAAGTCTGAAAAGGTACCCTGTTTCAAGTAAACCTTCTGTAAAAGTCTAGTTTTTTTCCTGATTTTGATACCCTTTTCACTGTGCATGCGTACATCACCTGTCCGTGAAAAACAACCACCTTAAGCGGGTTTTTTTTTCACACGTGCATGGTGTACACCTACTAGGTAGTGCCCCCCCCCCCGATTATACAAAGTTTGAAAAGTTATCCTGTCACTGGAGAGATATATAAGATGAACATCACACCTGACTTATGCATCCGGTGTACTTATACTATAACTCAAGTCTATGACGGACAAAGGACGTACATGGCCCGGATACATGACAAAATTGGGTACTCATGCCTTTATGCTTTAACCAGGGAGTGCTTTAACTGGATTTACCCCTTATCCCCCTAACGGTCCCTTACCAATTTCAGTTACAACCTGTCAACAAAGTCCTCAGAAAAATACCATTTCACGGTTCAACAAATGGAATCCAAGAGAGAACAACAATATTTTTGAGTGGAAGCGTCCTAACAATAATCAACCCTAATGATACACAGAATTTGAAGAGACTCTGCATAGTATTGTAAATACGACGAAACTACTATTAAAAGAAAAGAAGAAATTCCTAACTGCTACCAAATGACAACAATTTGTGAACTATTCTTTTGCGGACCGGTCAACTAGAACCTCCCCATTGTCACAATGGATCCTACTGAACTCGCGCGGGCCCCCCGCACACACGTTGCTATGGAGAAGGTCGCCGAGGCTAGTTTATTCGCTCGCAGGCGACAAAAGCGACTCCCTTTCAAATTGAAGTTCTCAATTGTCCCATCTCCTTTATAGAACCATTGAAAGATTTCCTTTTGTACACACGACGTAGTCAGTTTTGTTTGTGCAATAACATGGTTATGCATGGTCCGCAAGTGTTTGAACCACACGGCGTGACAGGATTAGCATTTTAACACATTGTTGTCAGGAAAAGTGCATTTCTGCATGTTGTGGGGCTTCTTCTTATCCACATTCGTGTTATATTTAGTACATTGTAACAACATCTAAGGATATACATACCAAGGAATATGTTTGTTCACATATCGGAATAAATCCACATTCTGTTATTCTTCTGGTATTCCAATCTCGAACTTTGTCAGACCTCTTTGAATCGGTAAAATCGGTGGTGGAAAGTTGTGGACAACCGCAAATTCCGAATAAGTGTAATTGCTACCGCGGAGGTTCACCTGTGTTATGAAAGGTACGTGCCGAAATGTTTATATTATGATACATGCTTTCTTCTTTTGGGTAAATGATATTATGCGTGGTGGTATTGGGAATATTATTGCTGAAATACATGTAAGATTATAAGTTATTAATATGTCACAGTATACATATATTTTGTTGCTATATTTATTGATTTGGGACTATCATTACACATTTTTGACCACATTCAATTGGCACAAGTATATCTACGACGTGGATCAGACTGTGGATTATATGTCCTCTATATTTGCAGTTTGAATCAAATGTATAATGAATACCCAATTAGCCTTAAATGTAGCCTACATAATCACCTGTGACTGGTACAGTACTATTTACAGTATAATTATTATATATGAATGCTAAATGTGTGACATGTTGTGTGTACACGTAACGATAATGAGTATATAATGTGTAATACAAATATGACCAGTATAGTAGTTGAAGACCTTCGGCTTTAATTATCGGATAACCGCAAACACGTGAACCCAAAATTAGTTAATAATTAGTCGAATGATTACTATTTCAGCACCGTCAAAGGGATTTGTCGAACGATTGTAATGTAATCAATTTAGTTTAAATGCCACTGTATACTTGAACATTCTCCTCTTAATATTTTATTTTTTCTTCTTCTCTCATTTCTAGTATTTAATAATAGTAATGATAATAACAATAATGAATGAATGATGATGATGACGATAATAATGATAATAATAATAATCGTAATAATAAAAATATAATAATAATAATGATGATGATAATAATTAATAAGTAAATAAATAATTAATAATAATATAATAATAATAATAATAATCATAATATAATAATAATAATAATATAATATTGTGTAGTAGTAGTAGTAGTAGTAGTAGAAGTAGTAGTAGTAGTAGTAGAATAGTAGTAGTATTAGTAGTAGTAGTAGTAGAAGTAGTAGTAGTAGTAGTAGTAGTAGTAGTAGGAGTAGTAGGAGTAGAAGTAGTAGTAGTACATGTAGAAGTATTAGTTGTAGTAGTAGTAGTAGTAGTAGTAGTAGTAGTAGTAGTAGTAGTAGGAGTAGTAGGAGTAGAAGTAGTAGTAGTACATGTAGAAGTATTAGTTGTAGTAGTAGTAGTAGTAGTAGTAGTAGTAGTAGTAGTAGTAGTAGTAGTAGCAGGAGCAGTAGTAGTAATAGTAGTAATGGTAGAAGTAGTAGTAATAATAGTTGTAGAAGTAGTAGTAATAGTAGTAGTATTGATAGTAGTAGTGATAGAAGTGTTGTAGTAGTAGTAGTAGTAGTAGTAGTAGTAGTAGTAGTGCTAGTAGTAGTAGAAGTAGTATTGCAAGTAGCGGCAGTAGCTGTAATTTTAGAAGTAGTGGTAGTAGAAGTAGTCGTAGTGGTATATATCGGAGACGACGAAACCAAGATAGTTTTTTATTCTAAAACTGATTCATATACATACACATCTACAAATTAAATATAACGATATATTGTGTATATTACATGTATATCAGAATTTAACAGTTATGCTTAATGATATACGCAATAAACGATTGATATTGTTGCATTATATACTTTTCACAGATTTGATCCACTGGTGACTATAGCATCCCACCTCCTATGGATAAAACCGGAGGAAATAAAATGACGTAATGGAAGAGACGACGACTGGAGAAGCCATGCACGGGGAGATCGAAAATAATGACAGTGACGTCACGGAGATTCGTGATGTCACCGAAGATCAAAACAGACATGAGCGAGGTAACGAAAACCCGGAGATTGATGAAAGAAGGCAAGATGTTCGGGATTCAGAGACTACAAAGATGATTGAGGAGGATAGCGTAGATCAAAAAGATGATGGATGTCAGGATGAAAGGACAGAGGAGGGACCATCCGTGCATTTCAAGGATGAGGAAGACACCTCCGACACTAAACAAGAAAGTAAGGATGAAATGATTACCAATGATACTGAGGAAGGAGACTCGGTAGATCATCCACAGAAAGATGATAATGTGAATCAGGAGGAAAATGGAGATGTAGAGGGAGAGCTAGAGACAGTTAAACAGATAAGTGGAGAAGCAAAGGAATCTAATACAGCCGTTAAAGAATTGGCTGAACAAAACACACAAGTGGCCGACGATGATGAAATAGTAAAAGGTGATCAAGTCAATGACAATAACTTGAAGGATGTAGCTGATTCCCGAGCTGATGATTTTACTCAAAACGAAGACGTGGTCAAGAAAACACCCAAGTCGGCAGCCAGCAAAAAATCCACCAGCAGCAAGAAAAGCAAAACCGTCCGAGTGCGATCGGGCAGAACTATCTCCACCATCGACATCAACATCTCACGAATCATGGATCGCGACGAAGATGACGACGACTCGGACGCGGATGATGTGGTTGCCATGGTAACCACCAACTGCGCGAAGAGCGTCGATTTTTCACTCCCCATGGACGACGTGGAGGCCGAACTCCAGAGAGTGTTGGATCGACCGGGGTCGGGGAGGACGTCGATGATGGACAATGAGGACCTGATTGGTCTGGGAAGGGCGGCGACTCTCAACACGCCTGTTACTATCAATGATGATCGAGAAAGGTAATGGTCCTCTAAAAGAATTCCTAGATTTATTATCACTCTTTTTTCAGTACGACGTCTATCAAACCCACTTCTACCTTCTACCAATACTGCTCCATCCACTGCCACCACTTTTCCTTTGAGGCCTACTACTTGTACTATTTATTCCTTTAATTTTTTCCTCTTCCTTTTCCTTTTCCTCTTCCTCCTTCTCTTCTCCTTCTTCTTCCTCCTCCTCCTAATTTTCTTTTTATCTCCCATTTCTTCTTCTTCTTCCTACTTGTACTATTTTTTCATTTACTTTTCCTCTTCCTCCTCATTCTCCTCCTCCTCTACACATTCTTCTTAAAATCTTTAAATCATTTGTCATAAGTGAAAGTTATTTAAAAATATAATACTCGTACAACCTGTTTACCAAATACAAATCGTAAAAAGATAATGCAATCGGAAAAAAAATGACAACCGGGCTCTTCATTATCTATGTTTAACTCACAGTCACTTCCAATGTAAAGACAATTTACCGGAATTGTATTTTACAAAATATATGTCAATTTGAAAATTATCCTGCACATATACGTCATCGCAATATTCATCGGGTTTTTTTCGGTAACACGACATATATATGCTCTGATGACAATTGATCTGGTAATGATTAATCCTAAGACAACGAGCTAGAGTTAGGGTTATCCTACAGGTTGCGGTTCAGGTCGGGGTAAGAATTAATGACACAAGCTAACGTTATAAAGCTTCAATTTAAAAAAGTCAAACTTTGATATCTGAGCTACATAGGAATGCTTAAATGGGCAAATAAATATTATAGAATAGAAAAGTTTGGAAAGTTATGCTGGCACTGGTAAGATATACATGAATAAACAATTACCACTGCGTTGGAGTATTAAATAGCCTAGATCTACACATGGTAAGTCTATGGGAGGAAATGGGCGTGGTGAATCCGGTCAACCTGGGCACTCATGGATTTTCACTTTTTTTAAAAGCAATACTAATCATATTGAAATGCAAATTTTTCATGATTTCATCATTAGACTTATCAAAGACACTTAGAGCATGGAGGATTATGTAACTCACAATTTTTAAACTGTGGTCATTGTTAACTTGTGTCTTTAAAGTTAGGGTGAGGGTTAGATCGTCATGTGCACTGTGCAGCAATAACATTTGGTGCCGGATCAATTGTCGCCAAAAGCGTTTGTTATGCATTCATATTTTCACAAAATAATGAATTTCTTCTCAAAACATTTTCACCATCAGTAACATTTACAATCGAAGTATTCGCACCCCATCTCGTGACGGCATCTACGAACACGCCGTCAGCCTCATGCAAAGCCGATGTCGGAGCACTTCGTATGGCACAACAAGAGCTGCCCATACGCAGCAGCAGCAGAGAAGACGCCAAACCGCTCCCCCGGGGCGAAGCGGCAATAGTCTTCCAGCGGCCCTACTTGGAGGGGTGAGTTTTCTTCGTTTTTTTTTTTTTGCTTTCTTAAAGATAATTTGATGTTCAGGGGAACTGCGAGAAAAATATAGCAAATGTATATGGGTTGGTATATCCGATGTATTCATAAATAATCTAAACACAAATTACTCCGTCAACACACTGAAAACACGGACACATACAGACACATACACACACGTACACAGACACACAGACACACAGACACACACGCACGCGCACACACACAAACACACGCACACACACACACACACACACACACACACACACACATACACACACACACACACACACACACACACACACAACACAGTCAATAATATTTAATGGTTGTATCCAAAATATATTTTAAAAAATCGCCAATGTCATGAAAGAAAGTCAACCGTAATTTATTTTTATCCTCGTCCCCATTAGACAAATCCACACGGTACCTGGATACATTTCTTGCTTCGATCACAAAGTATAAATAATTGTAATTTCCCCACTCTTTGTGGAATTCTTTCACACACTACATAAAGTTGCTTTCCTGAGACTTCTCGATTGATGTCTCACACTTACCGTCATGATGTCCTCTCTCACTATAATAATTCGAATTTGACACCAGATTCATGTATGTTAAACTACATGTATTTTATTTTCAAATCTATCGTTACTCCACAACATTGCTCATCATATACAGTTTTTCTTTTCGCAGGCCCTATGTTTAAGTCTTCCGGCGTAGTGGAGCACATAAAGTGCACCAACGGTTCACGGAAACTAGCCAAATTACCATATGTCTCACATCGACCTCAGAACAGGACCTCTACCTATTAAATCAATCAAGTGAGTGGAGAACTGAGACAAACAATAACCTATTAACTTTTTAATAAACTTATTTTGATTGCGATTACGATTTGAAATACCCCTCAATTGCGATAAATTCAATTTTCGAGTTAATGTTTGTTGGCATGAATACTTTTTTCCGTCTATCTAATAGATGCTAATCATCGAGATGTAACAGCCGAACTGCAATTCGTTGAAAATGAGAGGGAAAGAAAGATCGACATTATTTGTAGGGCAACGCTGCTAGCTAGATTAATTTGTTCGGCAATTAAACATGTCAAAACCGTACTCGAATTTTTTTTTTTTTTTATTTTTTGGGGGGTTTAAATCGCTTATTTTTAAGTGAAGGGAAAATTCGCCCGCTTTGTTCGTTGAAAGCTGCTAATGGCCTGCAATGGGTTTCGTTTAAATACAAATGATATTGCAGGGATTTGAATGTTTGCGGACAACCCGGGTACATTCACGTTTGAAATTCCACTTTCTGGTCAGGAATGCGCTGGCCGTATTCAGAAGAGAAATAATATTGTTGCGTAAATATTACTGTTATTGATAATGTCACTACACGAGTAAACAAGAGTGTGATGAGAGACGCCTATTGTAAGATTTAATCATTAATTTTTTGATTTTGATTTTTTTAAAAAACTTTATGCGATCAAAGTCCTCTCTCAAAAGCGTGTATGCTCATCTTAGTGTCAATAGATTCGGCAACCGTCAATCAAATCTGTGCGAGGATGTCGAGCGTAAAATAATCCAAGGTAACAAAACATATAAATGCTATCAAGCGACAGTACCCTAGAGCGCTCAGAATGTACATTGTATTTAGACTTCCTTGTATCCGATCAACGCATCAGAGTTAGACTGATGACAATTCAACACGTTCATGGGAGTACTTTTGTTTAATCTTTCTTTTCAATAATTTCATCCCTCCATAACGTATATTTCTAGTAAGTTGTTGTATGTAACGGATCAAAGCCCAGATTTTTCTTTCACTCACCTTATGCTAACTCAGAGCTGGCGATCGCGTTAATTCTGGCGGACGTGATTCTAAAGATTAGTACTCTTTTACATGTTGACAAAAAATTGAAAAGTTCTCTATGTGGTCATTTTGAAACATTTAAATTTTCGACATTTAGATTTAGGAACGGGAATTCATAAAGTTTATTTCTTGGGTCGTTTGCTTTCTTTATCACAAATTGGTTTTCAGGTGTTGGAGGCGTACCTCACAACGTCACTTTTTGAGCAAGATAGGCCGAAGCGGGAATTGTTGGCGCCGGGCATCGAAAAAGTGAGCGCAAAACCCCACC
>JZLH01S0072986.1:31588-63800 GCA_001188425.1 Eucidaris tribuloides | reverse complement strand
GTTAAAATAGGGTTAAGGAAGCACTCCTACATTGAAATTAGCTAAGGGATCATGAGTTAGGGGTCATTGCTCTTAGAAATTAACAAATTATTATTTTTTTCTCAGAAGCGTGATAGTGTGAACATCTAAAGCCTGATTAGGCTCTTTCAGGCACCAGTTCGGGAAGGTTAAGTATGATGCCAAGCAAAAGACAATTGAACATTGTGGAAAGCTGAAACTGATATCTTTGTGTGGCTACTCAAATCTTCTACATAGTTTACATCAAGAGTTACAGCAAGCCCACACTTAGTGCTGATCAAATGTACAAATTGTGAGTGTGGTGAGTGGTTAACATAAATAAATATTATTTCACTTTGTTTTCTCAGTCATCCAACAAGATTACCCCCAGAAAAGTTGTATTTTCAAATATTTCATAAACTCTATCCACAGACTCTATGGTAAAATCACTATAAGATTTTCTGTGCTGGTCTGCAGCTGTAATTTCTATGATTACTGGTGGTAGGATCAAGTCTGTGCCAGATAACCCTGACTGGTGCCAACTGGTGTACCTATAACCCTATTTTCTTTATTAGCATTCTTATTTCAATATTTACAAAGTTGCAAATGGCATATTTATATTATCAACACAAATAACTTGCCAAAAAAAAGTGAAGATATAATACTGCACTCACCTGTGATAGGACTGTGAGTTTCTGGGGTAGATCATCGATGGTGATTTCTTCGTTGTTGTTCTCGCCGCTATTGGCCCCCTGGTCGTTGGCGACTGCCTGCGATGTGGGAATGACGTCCAAGTCAGAATTATCCTCCTTTGATACCTCTTCTTCCTTAGATATGTCCTCCTTCTGGCTGCTGTCTTGTTCCGTGTCTAACCTGATCTCTGTGCTGATTGTTGTGTCATCCTGATTGCAAATAAAAGAAAATAAGTTTTCAGGTTGACTTGGCTAACTTTGACAAAAAATGTTATAGAAATATCACCAAGGTAACTAAACAAATATGCAGAGATATAGCAAATGGATTTGCAGCCCATTGTTCTTTGGCAGGTTTATGCCCCTGATGCTTACAATTAGATGACGTCACAAAAATTACATGAACGCAGCATTGCATATGATCCAGCACACTATTTCGATGATCAAATATGTATACTAACACATGCATGGGTATCCACTTTTGACAGTTCATGTTCATATATTAACCCTAATCAGGCTGGGATTTTTTGGCTATGCAATTATCAGGGGGGAGGGGCAGATTCCACCCATCCTCCCTCCATAAAAAATAGAGAAAAACAACTATGGTGGCAGCATAGGTTCATAGTTTGGGCTTGTTCATCCCTCCCCCTTTTTTTAAGGGGGGGGGGGCACTTCAATTTTTGATGGACTCTATGGCAGGCTTTACAAAATTTGGGGTCTAAGTCCTTTTAACAATATCTGGATCCAACCCATAAATCTTGTTTAACCCTCTAAATAACATTGTTATGCAACTCCACAGACATTGCACACGATATTTTGAATGTGGCTCTGGAAGGGTTAACATGTCACTTTGGGAAATGTATAAAATCTGCAACATTTCTGTAATCATATTTTCCACTTGTTTTCCTCACTATGTACAAGTACTAGGTATTTTTGGGCAACAAATTTGGTGTACTTATTATTCTTGATGTGAAAAATTTTAAGTTGCTTTTTTTTGGGATGTTGAAAACGTTTTGCCACGGTAACAAACAAATATTTATATCTCATGAACTATAGGTAGGATGAAAAAAAAAACATTGTAAAAAATTACAGATTAGTCTACTCTACCTGTATATGGCAAAATATTCATGTTCCACCTCTCTACTGCTTGCATTGAGACAATTAACGTAAAGTTGCAGAAATCTGCAACTGTGGCCAATGGAACAATACATTGCAGCAGTCAGAACGATAAGTACAATTTTCAAATCACCAGGCAAAACGTTAGATATTTAGATCATTTATTTGTTCATGCCAGAATGGTTTTGTTTCACATTTTAATGGCTTGTTTTGAGACAATTTCATTACAAAATTGGGCTACAGTTCCAGAATTCTGCAATGGTATGAATTCTACAGTTGCAGAAATCTGCAGCGTTGCAGATTTCCTAAATTTCCTGAACTGATGTACACATTACTGGGTTCACCTACCATGCTGTCAGCCTCTCCATCAGCGATTGCGGCTCCAATGCTGGTGATGGTTTCCTCCACAGCTTCTCCCAAGTTATCTGGGTCATCTTCTTCTTCACCACTCCCAATACTACACAAAAAACAAAATATATACAAATTGAATGAAACTGTAGTGCTTCATCTTCATCGGTAAAATATCTGCATGTATATATTTTTCTTAAGTGCCTGCAGTCGTGTCGTGCAAAATTGCTTAAAAAATTCACAAATAATGATAAATACTAATAAGTAAACAAATCATGTATAGGACTAACTAATTAACTAACTGACAGCACTCAACAAAGCTTACTGGAAATATATAGGAATTGCATTCTAGGAGCCTGTTTACAATACACTGTCTACTGGTTGTGTTATCTGACTTAATATAAATGTTTATTTGGAGCATTACAATTGACAACATCAACCTTCCCGAACAAGATCCATTCATTTGTGTAAGATAAGGAAAAAAAAGGTGTTTTGATTTACTGTATCAATTACAAGTTATCTGGTAAGTATATTTATTTTTCTCAATCAGTCATTTGTATTACATTGGTGTTATCAAGTCAAATATTCATGCCAACACAGGAATTCAGTAGGCAGTGATGCCAGAACATCTGGAATATACAATGGGTCGGAGGGGCAGAGCAGTATTCACTAAACAATGGTCACCCCTCCAAGTCCATTGTCAATCTGAACGTTCAGCGTGCCTGTCAGTAGGTACTTACTATGTCACTCCTTTGGATTCACTCATTGATAGTTCAATCTGTAAATGGTCTATACCCTGTGGCTCACTATCCCTGTGGAAACAAAACACAACAGAATCACTACAACCATAACATGTCACTTTGAAACAGCATGAAGTTTGTTGTAAAAAGGCTACACAATATGATTAATGGAATTTTACATGCAGAAGCTGAAGTTAAAACAGAAGTTAGATAAATGATATGTTCTTTTCAATTGAAATTTAAATGTTTAATGGGACAATTGTCTTTACTAAACAAGGTGTAAGTATGAAAAGCAGAGCCTCTAAAACTAAGTTTCCATTTTTATTTCTTTTTTTATGGGGAGGGGCAAAGAATTTATCTTCACTCAATACACATAGTAATACACATTTCAAACAGCTACTGTAGTGGATGTATCATGACTTGTTTGATTATGGCTCATGAGAAATGGTTGAAAGTTTACATGTAAGCATTCTGTACTTTACAAAAGATCACATCTTAGAACTAGATGTCCAGCTAAAAATTATCAGCTGAGAATGAGGACAATAACTCTACTGCCTTGAGAAGGAAAAGAGCACTAATGCCATAGAGTTTGTACAGTATTAATGGCATTAGCCTCCTCCTCCTCCTCCTCAAAGATTTAGTGTTAATGACCTCCTCATCCTCAACTGACAAAATTTATATCTGTTCAACTTACTCTTCTCTGTCGCTGATTTCTACCTGTGTTGCCAAGGCATCATCTCGGGCCTGCATGGGAATGGAGATAGCAAGACGGAAATAATAAAAACTAATTCGAAATTCAAGATAAATCTAAATAATTAAATATTTCCAACTATATCAACCTGTTGAAGACACTTTGATTTTGCTTCAACACACATTTCCTGTAGACTTCGTGATGAGATGTTACATCTCTTATGTTGAACAGGTTAAAAGGAAAAGGTGTTTGAGGTACTACATGTATACTAATGAAAATGCAAAACAAACCCAATGTGCTAAATTAAGCCTTCTTATGTCTTTCTTTCAATATTTACAAATTTCTTCTCAAAATCTTTTCTTCACTATTTCCCTCCCAATTAAGATCACCTTGTATGATGCACCACCAGGAGGTTCATACATCTGGGACCTATTGCTAGAAACTTTGTGTTTACACACAACCTTATTTGCAACCAATCAGAAGCAAGTACTTAGGACCTGCCTTTGATTTTTAGTTTGCATTCAAATGCAAAGTTCTTAATAATGGGCCCCAGCAGCTCTATTCCTGAATTTTTTTTCTGATTCAGGTGGCACCATGTCAATTTTTTTCAGTACTGTTGATAACTCTCTGCATGATACAGTAAGGAGGGATATTTTCTAAGTTGTTAAAGTACACCCCTGCCACACGACACATACACTCACGTTGCCAAGTTCCTCCTCCTCGTACTTGGATGCTACCGCCATAGCTTTCTCTAAAGCGTCTTCCATCTGGCCCTTGCCAGCCCCACCCTGAACCTCCTGGGGCCCGGCCTGGTGCACCGTGTCTTCCTCGTCTGAAGATGACTCCTCTGAACTGCTCTCACCTGAGGATGTAATATTAAAGAAGGAATCAGATTAATATTTTGAACAAGTTTTTTCTGAACTCACAGAGAGCACACGTTAATTGCCGCAATATTACATCATTTCACAACAAATACTGGAAATGTCACTTGCTAAATATACAAGTTTTTATTTATATCCCAAGGCAAGGCAATTCCATTTATTGAGCAATAGTTGTTTGGTACCAATAAAACAATACCTAATCCATTGCCAATCAAAGTTATGTTTCATAATGAAGGACATAAACACAAATAACTGATATGTTAGCAAAAATTTGCATATAAAATTGACAGATGTAATGCAGTAACAGCATCTGTTTCAATTAACACAGATGTTTTGGGGAACTGAGTATGCTATGTATCAACTCTATCGGAATTACAAAATCTCAGAGACAAGGATTAACTTTGAATTCAATTACATTCAATACTTGGAATACAAGTATGAAATTGTATGTATGCAATATTGACTATCCAACACTGCGGGAACCTGCACATTTATTTTGTAAACAGTAAACAAACAAAACGTTTTAGATAAACATTTTGGACTACATATAAAATCAGATGCGTAATTACAAGTTTTGATCTATCTAGTTAATTACAATGGTCTTACTGGGAAGTTAATAGTTTTTATTTCCCAGTGTGAAATATTACCTTCTCCTGTAACTTCTTCCTGTGCCGTTCCCGTCTCGGTACCCGTTTCTGTATTCCCCTCTCCCTCCTCCTCCTCGTCATCCTCCTCCTCATCATCTTCATCATCATTTCCTTCTTCCTTGGCAGCTTGATTCTTCAGCTTGTTGCCCGCCGTGTCCAGGTCTTGCATCAGACGGAAGAAGGCGAGTTCATTGAACAGAATCTCAGAGATGTCCACCAGCAGGTCTTCACCACACTCACGCATTCTGAGAAAAGGCGAAAAAAATAGGTCTAGACATCGAGCCAAGAAGCAATCACAATTTTCAAAAAAAAGTTTTTGACTTCACTTTAACAGGACCGAACATGGAGGTGTCTAAATTGCAAAATGCATCAAAATCATTGCTTAATTTGTAACATTTCCAAATGAAAACCATCAATTTGTATTAACGAAAATGACTATTTTATAAAGATTTAAAACACTGAACTGTCTTGTGTCTAGAATTCTTGAAAGCATTAACACCTTCAGATTATATATAATGTAGCCATGTACAGTGGTGAGCAAAATTAATGCAATAACACATGTGAAGTATTTCTGCAGATTACCATAAAATATCTCAAGTTTCCTTTCCTTTAAAATCTGGCAAAACATGGTAATTTCCTGATAAATTTTACATAACCACTTGACAGTGACCGTTTTGTGATAGATACAACAAAATAGTTGCTTTGACATGAAATTTCATAAGAAAATTACCATGTTCTGCAGGAATTTAAAACAAAGTTGATTTGAGATATTTTGATATAATCTGCAGAAATCCTCGTTGGTCTTGTGGCATTTTGCACATCACAGTACTCGCTGGGAAAAGGCAGTAAAAAACATATTGTTATGCATTGTTTTAGATAGATTGAAACATAATTATTATAACATACTACGACAGTATGTTATAGAAGATGAGGGTTGGGGGCGGGGCGGGGGCAGGTTCAGGAATCAGGAAGGATTTAGAAGAACTGTTTTTGGTGCTTCGGAAAGTACTACGAAGAACAGTTTCAGGCAGCTCAGCGACTAACTGGAAAAATGGTTTCATAAGTTTGAGGTGGATAGGAAGGGTGGTTTCATAAGTTTGAGGAGGATAAGAAGGGTGGTTTCATAAGTTTGAGAGTAGGAAGGGTGGTTTCATGAGTTTGAGGATGGGAAGGGTGGCTTCATAAGTTTGAGGATGGGAAGGGTGGTTTCATAAGTTTGAGTGGGATAGGAAGAGTGGTTTCATAAGTTTGAGGAGGATAGGAAGGGTGGTTTCATAAGTTTGAGGATAGGAAGGGTGGTTTCATAAGTTTGAGGAGGATAGGAAGAGTGGTTTCATAAGTTTGAGGAGGATAGGAAGGGTGGTTTCGATAAGTTTGAGGAGGATAGGAAGGGTGGTTTCATAAGTTTGAGGAGGATAGGAAGTGTGGTTTCAGGTGGCTTAGATGCTATTGGTTTAAAACAATTATATTCTTTGAGTCAGAAGATTCTTACTTTCTTCCTGAGAATTTGGCCAGCGAGTCCTCCAAGATGGAGCCCAGCTGGCGGTTGAAGAACCTGACAAACTCCCTGCTCTCATCCCGCTGCCTGGCCAGCCCCAGCACCAGCCGTCGGATGTAGGCCAGCAGTTGGGGGGAGCACACGTCGTCCATGTGCTCCTTAAGGTACGGGATGACCTCCTGCATAATACCCTTGATCTGGAGATCCAGCTGACGGGTGTCAATGCGAGGATACTGACAAGGAGAGAAGGAAAAAGAAACGTTGAATGGGACGATGTCTCTTTTGCATGCCTAAAAATCAAAATTGTGTAAATACACTGGTACATGTACATAGAAGGAAATACCATCTAAGAATCTTTAGCAAAGTAGAGGAGCTAGTAACAAAGGTTAAGAAGAATTAAAGTGAGACTTTGATTTGAATTATTGTCTCATAGAAACTAACATTCCTCGCATAGAACACACACTGAGCTGGCCATTGGTTTGGGGGGCATTTTGTCAAATTCTAGGTAATTCATGATTTTCAGATTTCACAGACATGTCCATCAGAAATAGTCTAAGGTGATGTGTGACCTTTTACTGTGCTGTAGGAGGGGTGCAAATGAGATTCTCTGCCTTTAAACCAACAGCACAAGTTTGCCATTTTGGTTGATTTTGTTTCACACAATTTATAAGGGGTGGGGCTGTGATGACTACAAAGTTCCAACATGAATAAAATAGTCTGCCATCACAGGTGTCACTATTTATATCCAACACAAAAAAGGGGTCAGTAGATATCAGGATTTGGCAACAATTATGGAATTTGTGAAAAAAAAACAACTATGATTTTAAATTTACCACAAGGAATTACTTCATGAAAGCTTATTAGGTCATGTATGCTGAAGGGTTTTCCACTGATAGTAAATAGGGAAGAAACACATTACAAACTTGTCAAAATGTATTTCAAATTTGTTGTCAATACTTTTTTTTTTTTACATCCCTACTATATCCCCCATCCCCATGCACCAAAAAGTTGAATATTTTGATGATAAACAGTCATGCTACAGGAAGAAATTACATAACTGCATTTGCACGGACATCTACTTCTGGATTACTATATTTACCAAGTTAAATGTTCTAATGAAAGGTTGCAATTATATAGGATGCATTTGATAAACTTTTTGTAGGCAAACAACTTACAGGAAGGTCGGAGAATGAGCTCTCGCTGCCAACATCTTGAGCCGAACTGTTGCTGGTCATGTCCGAGGCCGACATTGTGCCTCTATCCTTAGCATTGTCCAAGGAGCTTGTACCTGATGCCTCTACCTCTGCCTTCATTCTCTCATATTCCCTCATACGCTGTTGAAAGAACCAAACATTCACAAAAGTTGACATTAAGGTTTATTTCATGTCCAAATGATGAGTAAACAACGACAATCAAAACAAATTACTATACTCACTTCAAGACAAAATGCTATAATGAACTGAATTATTGGTAAATTATTGAAGCTTCAGCTTACAGTAGGGGCTTCCAAGACTTTCCTTCTCATTTGAATATCATGTGTTTAAATTGTATTTGTTGATATTCCAATATGCACACATATTTTCAGATTGAGTTGCATATGAAACTTTGTGATTTACTTGCTGCTACAACTCTGAATATGAAATAAGCTATAACAAAATAAACAAATCAAAATCAAATCAGGTCACAACAATGATTATGAAGTATTGGCTATGACAACAACATAAACCACAGCTAAATTTCACTGCACTATTGTTTCACAACTCACTTATAATTATGGGCAGCATAACGATTGATCTTATAATGTATATTTTGTGAATAATTACAGTCTGCAATAAGACACCCCTCCCCCCCCAAACAATGGAAGATAACATACCTTCAATGCTTTGTCTAAATGAATCACAGTATCACCCAGATCTTCATTGGCAAATCCAAATTCTCCCGGTCCCGTGGAAGGCGGGGTAGAGAGGGTGCTTGCAGAGTCAACGTTCTCTATGTAATCATACTGATCGTCTTCCACCAGCACCTCCTTGGATAGATCCCGCAGGTTTTGGAGATTTGCACCATACAGACGTGCCTGCCAATATATAAAAGAAAGTGTGGCTAGATTTGATGTCCCACTAACTGATTATTTACATAGTTCAATATGGTCAAAATACATGCAATACTATGCAGACAGTATTTTTATAGAAAATCTGCTCCTAAAACTGAAGTGACAAGTTACAAATATGTTCACTGTCAAAAATTTCTTTCTACATACATTTTGTAAACTTCAAAACTGGGAGCAAGCTCTATGAATCTATATGGAAGAATGAAAAACATGGCAATGAAATGCATCAATTTGGTTTACGAGAAATCCATCCTTCTGAGAAACATGTGATCAAAGTTTGAATTTCAGGCTCCCGAGATCCAGGAAATATATTTTCATATCCTGACATGATTGTCTCAAGTAAGCACAGGACAACATAAACAGCAATCAATCTGCATGTTAAATTCAATAAGGATTTAAAATTTACCTTAAAAATCAGCAGCGCACTTCTCTGACCTTCTTTCTGCGAGTAATTCATTACTTATTGAAAAACTACAAGCTTAACCCTTTACTCGCTACGGTCAACCACTGTCACCAACGCTAACTCGCTGCCGTCGACTCTCGTCGACAGTCTGCATTGCATAGGAATATTGCTTATTCAATTGTACAAGAACAATGTATTTCCTGTTCTTCCATCTATTCACACCTTTCCTCCAGCACTAACAATACATAATAGTACACGGTCACTCATGCATGAGTGCACCTGTAAATAATACATTGTTTATAGGGGACCTAAAAATAATCCAGCGGCCTAGGTATTCATAATGTACAGAGCAAAGAGTTAAAGAACCAGGTGATATTTTCAAATTATGGAACAAGTAATTACATCTTTTTCTACAACAGTCACAACAAAAGAATTATTGATGTTCACCTACAAATGATAATAATAAACCTATCTCCATAACAATGAGCTCATATATAAAGGGGAAAATAATGTAAATGGGACAAGAATGAAGTATATAAAAGTAATATACCTTAATTTCTTCTTCATCAGATGTGATGAAACTCTCACTTGGGGTCTGCTCTGAGCCAGCTGTTTGCATCCAGGCTGGTAGTGCCTACAAATACAGGGAGTAATCACATGTTAGGAGGGTATTATGAACATGTGAATCACAGATAAGTATACATTTACTAACATGATCAATAGGAAGCTATACTTGACATGTACTTGGTCTCATGACCTTTCAACTCGGAAATCTAACTAGTCGATTGTTATATTGCTTTATATTGCCTTATAATATATACTTGACTCATGTTTCATTAAAATCGATACACATGTAGCTTAAAACATACACCTTGAAATGACTGAAATTAGTTTACTGCATATGACTATCCATCTCTACTTTGTGTACTATATGCAATTCCCTCTCCCCCCATACTTCACACGAGAGGTAAAATCAACCTCACCAGCAAATGATTGATATTTACATCTCATTTGCAACTACACATTCTTTATTTCACATGGTAAGCAGACTGGAAATTGAAGATGAAAAATGGTCAAAATTTCTGACATAGAACTGCCCAACTGGTTTTTGGTAAACAAAACCCGATTCTACAGATTATTAGTAACAACAAGTTAATGTAGTATTGACTACCATTAGTGAACATACCCTACGAGCTGCTTCAACAGAAACCTCAGGAGCTCTGAGAGCATCATCTGTCAGGTACTTTGATACCAGGTCTTGGAGCGCATATAGCGCCCTCTGTCGGAGATAGTCCGAGTTGAGCATCTGTAATTCACGGAACAGTTCGATCAGGAAATGCGGACGTGACTCGTTTTGTGAGATGAGTGTTGCCACTTCAGAGTAGATGGACTCTCGCAGCGCTTCAAAGAGAGAGAACTCACTGCCTGCATCAGACTCCCTGAAATGTTGACAAACACATATCCTTGTATGTAGACAAATACAGATCCTTTTTGTAAACAATTAAGTCCTCTTGTCAAGTACTCAAATTTGAATCAACCCAAATGTGAATGAAATGTCACAACCATCCTGTAGACAAAAAGTATCTAATCTTGTAGAGTTCATAGATAAAAACCATACAATCATTACAGCTGTGTTATTTTCCACTAAAACAGTCTGTCTGTGTGTCAGTACTTTGACATTAGTACTTTAATATCGCACTTATACCATTTAACCAAAAAGCACAGGTATCAATTTGTGTACACGTGAAAATAATCCACACTTACTCACTTTGACATGGTCATCCCAACATTTTATGAAAGTGCTTTCTCTTCATTTTTTCTTGTTGACATTTCAATATTCCTGATCACTCCAGGAGGCATTTTACCTACTGAAGAGTCACGAGGGCTGAATATCCATGGAATATGTTAAATACACATAAGAAAAAAATATCAGAGACTGAATACCCTTTTTTTGTAGTGGGAGGGGAGATGAATTTCTCAAATTCCTTCACTTTTCCTTGAATGGAAAAAATGAACTCATTTTCCATGGCTTTCCATGATACTTAAGGACTCTAGACTATGTATTCACTGTAAATGAACAGAAAAACACTCACAATTCACTGGTTTGTGATTTCATAGACCTGTCCGTATCTTGCTGCTGCTGCTGGTCTTTGGCCTGGCTGCGTCTGTACGGTCGGTCACTCATGTCGCCGGGCAAGCTGGACATGGACACCGTGCTGGTCATGCTAGCAGTGTCCAGGAAGGCAGTACCACTAATGGAACTGCTCAGTCCGCGACCCGGTTGTGGTCCCACCAGCTTGGCCAGGCGGGCGCTGGGCTTGGAATGGCTGGCCAGCTGGGCCTTGGCCTGGGCTGTGCTGCTGGGCATTGGATGTTTGCCTGAAGATGCTCCTACAAAGTACATACATAATGATACGCATACAATTCCAGTTTCCATGGATCTGTGTCTTGCACATAGCTAATTTAACATAGTGTTGGTTTGATGATTCACATGTGAAACACACAAGATGCAGTCAACATTCTCTTATGATAATCACTAAAAGCAGTTTAAAATTACAGTCAAACCTATCTTAGTGGCCTACAGTGGCTGCTGAAACAATTTGCATGGAGACAAATTATATGCTTAAAGACCTGTTTATAGCAACCACCCCCATCTATAGAAGCCAAATTTTCTGTTTCCCTTAGGTGGCTGCTATAGACTGGTTTCACGGCATGGCATAGTAAGTGGCAGGGGAAGAATATTGATACAATTCTGTCAAAAAAATAAATAAAAAGAAGTCAGGTTTATTTGAAATAGCCAACACTAGAAAAAATGAGTTTTATCATTTAAGCTGCATGAAATTTAAAAATGTCTTGTAATAGCATATGTTCATCTTTCAAGAACATAATACAAAGGTTTTAGTAGCTGTTGTAAATAATATAAGAGAACAGTTCTTACCAGCTCCCCTTTTAGATGAAGTATTAGACCTCTGACTTCCTAGCTCTTCTCTCTGCCTTCTCTGTCTTTCCCTGAAATAGAAAAGAAAACAAACAAATTGAGGTGACATTTTTTTCTTACACCATCATCCGCCCAAGTCCCAAGGACACCAACACTTGTTTTATATCAAAAATGCCCTGTATAAAGGACAGTAATATAGATCACAGGGTAACTTTTAAAGATATTTGATATGTGCACTCCATACAAATGTTTAACCTAAGATTTCCAGGTCATCCAATGTTTGTAAGAGCTGACAACCTGAAAAGTAGCACTGTTTAATAAGATTTGTATAAAAGTTCTTAAAACTACCACTGGCATTACGACCACTAAAGGTCACTATATTAACTGTAATCTCAGGACAATGTAGAAATACAAAATGAAAGGTTTTAAAAATGGGTAAGTAATTGTGAGCGATAGCAACATCAAGCCAACTTACGTTCTCATCAAGAGACTCCTAATGTCCAGTGGGGGTACCCTTCGTTCCTCCGGTAACTCCATAGATTCTCTTGCCGCGAGCTCGTTCACATCCCCAATACCACTGTCTAAGGTGTAGGCCGACGCCATTTTGGAATGCTTGCCGGACGTTGCGGCTCGGTTTAGATAGGCCGCTTCAAACTCATCGTCGTCGTTACTGGCCTGGGCAGTGTTGGGCGGTACGTGGTAGTTGGCTGGTGGTTCCCCTGTGGCCATGTACCTCTGCTGCTGGGTCGACTGGCGGGCATAAAGGGTGTAATTGTCCTTTTCCCGGGCGCCCGATTCACCTGGTGAATTTTCGTACGGGTTATGGAGTAAGCCGTTGGATACTCTCCTCGGTTGAGCTGGGAAAATCCGGGAGGGAATGTGGGAGTCATGTCGAATGACATACCTGGGGAAGAAAAAAAAAGATGTTGGATATGAAATTTGATAGCTTGTTGATATTGACTCTAGGTATCCAAAATATTCCAACAGTAGGCATACACAAAATAATCCTTTTCATCATCTTCACAAAAGCAACAAATGATTGCATTGGGTAAAGTTGCACTTGATATTGATAATGTACAAAACTTAAACTCAGCCACTACTATGATGAAAACTTCAGGTACTACATAATATACAAGTTGTAATCACAAACAAAAACAGAAACACAAGTGTCATTCATACAAATGGAATAACTTTTGAGGTTTCAGATCTTCTAACTGACAATCATAAATAATTGGTTCAACAGCAGTAGATTATTCGTTCAATTACAGTATGTTTGTTTGCTTTTGAATACAACCTCCTCTCCCCAAAAAGAACAAATCGTCATGCGCCTGGCAGAAAGTCGTTAGCAAATGTTCTGAGAAAAAGGTTGTTAACAGTAAACTGTTTGTAATAAGAATACTACTGGCTTATTCCACATGAAATCAAAGTATTGTGGTCTTTAAGGTCCTTCTATCAGTATGTTAGGCAGGAATATGGAATAAGTTTCTTTTTGTTTTCAATTTACAGGCAATTTACTGTCAACGGCATTTTGCTTAGAGCATTTGCTAACAACTTTCTACCAGGCGCACAACGAAATGTTGAGTCTACAGCATAATATGCCACCCCCTCAATCTAACCCCTAGTTCACCACCCCCTCCCCCTCTCCCCAACTCTTTCAAATTTCAAATCAACACAAGATTCTGGAGAACAAACAAATGCAAGTCTAACCAGAATGAAAAGGCCCGCTGCCGTACGGATTCATCATGTCCTGTCCCGACGACGGTGACCGACCAAATGGCGGGGGTGCCCCGGGATAACTCATCCCCGGGTTCCATGGACTGAACATGTTCCTCAGGTACGGGGCACTGTTGTTGGCGTTGGAGTTTGGACCCTCGTAGGATGCCCCGCCCTCTTCGCCCCCCGTTCCCAGCTGCTGTGTCAGTCTCTGGATCTCCTCCTGCTGGCTGTACAGCTGGTTGTAGGTCTGGTTCAGGTTCAGCATTAGCTGCTGGTGCTGCAGGCGCAGGTTGTAGTTGTGTAGTAGCCCGTCCATTTGGGGGGCGGCGGCCGTGGAGTAAGGGTTGGGGGGCATGCCGGCGGATGAAGGGGTGGTTGGTCGCATTCCGCCGAAACCGGCTGTGATTTGACAGAGGGTGAAAGGCAGATTAGTACTTGCACATTAGAAACACATAAAGAACCAAAGAAAACTTGGCAATCTGTGGATAATTGGGGGGGGGGGGAATGCCCACAAAAAAGTAATAGGTAATAATAATAAACTGTTTGCCAGTACCATACTATCGCTAAGGGAAATTTAGCCCCCAAAATTTTACAACAGCCACAAAAAATCTCACACACCTCAACTTTCATCACAGGGTTTAATATACTATATCCTAATATTATCAAATCATACATGAAAAAGATCTTATTTCCTACACTGGTGGATTATAAGATATGTGAAATACTTACTAGTATTTACCTTCATTCCTTTTGTTGAAATTGTAAATGTGGTATGCTTTACTGCTACAGGCAAATGAAAATATTCATATTTAGTTACCTGTTTCTTAAATAAGTTTCAAAACTACAGGAATTACATATTTAAATCAAGTTTTATAATACAGCAACTGAAAAATAGCAAATGTTTAAATATGCTGAGTTTAACAACCATAAATCCAAATTTAAATTGTACAATCCTGAAATATTACAACTTCAAACACAAGACTTTTCCTTCTGTAAAGATCACAACTGATGTACAAATTTGATATCATACTTCACACATCAAGACAAATAAATATATACAAAAGCAAAATCTCCAAAAGCTTACCATTGAGAGAATTAGATAGGAGATTGCTCATGGAATGTTGTTCTGATAAGAGTGACTGACACATATTCACGCTGTTGGATAACTGCCTTTGCAACTGTTGGATGTGGCCCTGAAGTGATCTGATGTCGGCATCATGTCCAGTCGGCTCATAAGCGTCTGATACCAACTCCTCTGCTGATCGAATGTTTTCTTGTCTGTTGGCAACGGGGAAAGAAAATCAAGACAGAGAGCATAGATTTATGAGAACAAATTGTACGCACATTTCTTTCAAATGCAAATTATTCAAAATGTTGTTTCCCTACAATTTTATCAGTTAGGACATCAATCCCATTTACGATCTGCCGATGGCACTTTACTATGTAAACTCTCTACATGCCACGCCATTCAACAAGCCATTGATACAAGCAAGCATTGTTTTACTAAAATTCATGAATTAACATATATTAACATCTCAAATCACACATGACCTCATGCTGGATATTTCTCCTCTTACCTCGCATGAGTAGTTCTGTCTCTAGGTGAGTTACTTGACTTGGGGTATCGAATTCCGTGCCTCGCTGCGTTAATTGAGGATGTTTCACCATCATCATCCAGCGTGACTCTCCTGCCTGGGTACTGCCTCTGACTCCGCCCCTGTTGGAGTCTGGCTCCAGATTCTATTGTGTATGTGTCAGACGTGACAGTGCTCTGCTCCTGCTGAATGAACGGATGATTGTTATTTGTTAAGTTTCACACTTCCCAAAATTGTCAAATGTGGTTATTAATAAGTTTCATTGTTGTGTTCTTGAGGTCTTGGTCTCAGTCTCGGTCTTGAGACCAAATTTTGGAGATCTCGGTCTCCACAATACAGATCTCTGTTTCAAAACTCAAAGTCTTGGTCTCAGAAGGAAAAAGTCTCGGTCTCGGAACAAATAGTCAAGGTCTACGTCTTGTTCTCGCTCTCAAAATCAAGACCAAGACCATTGCAGTGCTGTCTCGGTCTCAATCTCGGTCTCGAAAATAAAGATCTCGGCTTCGAAACTCAAAGTCTCAGTCTCGGTCTTGGAAGGAAAAAAGTCTCAGTCTCGGTCTTGGAAGGAAAAAAGTCTCGGTCTTGACACTCAAGGTTTCGGTCTCGGTCTAAGAACAAATGGTTAAGGTCTTGGTCTTGAAATCAAGACCGAGACCACAACAGTGATTAGTTCTAATCATCTCAAAATGGATATGGCAGGAGTCAAAATATTTGTTTTGGTTGTTTGTTTGCTGCCAGTTTCACAGAGAAAGAGTTGTACATAAATATGCATCCTCCACAGCCAAAATCACTGAAGATATTCACTGTACTGACACTGTTATGGAAACAATAATCCATGAGGTAGAATTTCACTGTTAACAATTAGCAAGAACTGCAACACGACTGTACCAATTGCTACTTTGTATACATTAACACTATTTTACCCTCTCTTTAACATCTTCTGTTGACAAGTTGTTATATACTGCTCATATACTGTTCAATTTTCATGGGGTTTAGAAGTTTGCACAGAAAAAGTTGTCTGCCATAACACAATTGAAAACACTTGTACTTGAACTTCAAAAAATTAAAGTATTTTAAATGTACAAGGTAAAGGTGCTGCGGCGAGATTGGAAAGGCATGTGCCTGATAATCTAGAAGTGTCAAGTTCGAGTCCAACACCCGCCCGGCATTAATGTCCTTCAGGAAGACATTTTTTATCTGCTTTGCTGCTCTCCACCCAGGAGTATAAATGGGTACCTGGTAGGGTAAGAATGACTTGGTTTGTCTGGCTTGATGCGCCTCCTTGGAAGCTCAGCTAGGACTACTCCCTAGGGAATGGAAATGGTGTACTTCTTTGTGCACAGTAGAACTGTATCCCAGTGACCAGGGTAATATCCGAGTGCATAGAGACTGATCTCATCGCTATTAGAATGGACTATTATTATTATCATGTCTGCCATACTGACATATGGATTTGGGCTACTTCTGGATTTACTTGTAAATACAATAAGAGAACACACTAACCTGTTCCTCCTCCTCCTCCACCTGGACAATACCGTCGCTAGGGTAACCATCATCCATGCCTTCATCCTCACTCTCCTGGGTGGACCCGCCCCAAGTGGCTGCTGCTGTGATGTCCGCGCTACGCATGCTCACCCTGCCAGCATCAAGCAATAATTCCCTGATGAAACATGTGTGGGCACCAAGGGGAAAAATACACAAGGCCGTTTTAAGGGGGCAGTTCCCGAGCGAGTTTCGGATTAGTAGTTGGTGTTAGGGGAAGTGGAGGTTAGTAGGGTGTAAGTAGGGAGTTAATAGGAAAGCACACAAGGAACACCAAGAGACGGCAAAATATAAAAAACCTTTTGTAGAGTTTGGGACTACGACATGGAGTACATTCTTTAATCACCCTCAAACAAACAAAGAACAAACAAAACAAATCAAGCAAAAATAGACAAGTAAAAATACCTTTAACAATTCAAACATAGATAAGGTAATGCCTTTTTTTTCATTGCTAGCAGAAACACCCATAAATTGATTGAATTGAGAGAAAACAGACCTTATATAAGCGCTTAGATGCGGAACGATAAAGCGAGATGAGCAGAGTGCTATTTGAATGTGCCATCAAGTAACTAATTTATGTCTATACAGCTATACGGCAGCATGTCATGCTTCACAATATCCCACTACCTAATCAATAAACAAGGCATCGTTCAAAAACATGAAAGTAACCTATTGTGGTGAAGTTGTTGTGAAATGCGTCATGCAAAGAGGCTAAACCAAAGGAAACAATACAACGAAAACCCGGCAAAATAGAGAAAGGGCATATGACACCACAGATACACAAGACATTTTTCTCTCCATAAGATGGACGGTACTAAGAGGCAAATTACTTTATTCAACTTTTTAATAAAATAGCCTGCTTGTATTTTCTTTGTTTTTCTTTTCCAGCAGAGTTCCAGGATATAAAGACTAGGAGAGGGGCAAATTAAGAATACCTACTCAGTAATTGTCTAAAATTTCAAGTAAATTTACCTGACAAATTCAGTGACACTGGATTTACGTCTGGAAGAGTTTGTGATAGATAGTTATTTGCATATCCATAATGGTTATAATAAAATGAATCAGGAAAGATTTAGAAACAAAATGCAAAAAAAAGAATGATTTCACATGAAAAACACACCAAGTTTATGAGTGAACGAATGGTTTTAGAACATTTAAGATTATAGTGAAACAAAGCTGAAACCAGGATCGTAGCTAGGCCAATTTCACTGGTGGGAAGACTTGGTCACACAATATGCAAGGGATGCTTCCCATGGTAGCCACGACCCTGCCTCAAATAATAGAAGCGTTTGCATGATGCTATGTGCATGACAGCAAACAAATAATCTGGCTATAGGCAATGCAATTTAAAATTTTTTAGCATAGTTTATAGTCTGTGCCAGATGGGAGAATAACTACATACAAGCCCCAAGTGCTGGGCAACCCCACCCAGCACCACCCACTGTTGCTATAACCCTGATCATGATCAGGGTTAACAGTCAAACTAAGTCAAATGTGAAGTTTAATCTAAGATATTATCAGTTCAAAGGATTGTATCAGGAGTGTGCACAAGACAAGATTCAGAGGCAATGATATTAGCTACAATATTTTGACCCCCCCCAAAAAAATCCCCTTAATGTGATCATGCTGAATATGTAAACACAATATTTCTTCTGTTAGAATACTATCTGTAATACTGTGGTTAACTTTACAAATGTGAAGTTTTGCAAAGAAGAGGTATCCACACAAAGATAACAGAGCCAGACTTGTGCTACACTTTTTCACACACATGAAACACAACTCTTATGATTGATGAAATGCAAAATTGCACACCAAGTATTAATGTCAGCTCACCTAAACAAATCATTATCATATTCAATGAGGTCACTCTGTACAGAGTAGGTCCCGCCTTCAGATCCGTCCTGCTGCCGCTGAAGAGTACAACAAAGAATAATGCATTTAAAACAGAGACCCGGTACAATCAAGTTTGGATTCATACCCAACCTGCTACAACAACATATCTGGGTATTATCAATTTCATTTTGTATCATAGTTTTAGAAATGACTAAACTGGATGAACCATCAAATCAATGGAACCTACATGTATTGATCTGAATAATCTGTACAAGTTCTAAACTTTCAAGATTGTGATAAACCCAGCTTTGTATTAAAACATTCAAAACCATAAATGAGAAAACACTTGCTTTTTCAGGCAAAATCCAAAGGAAGATAAGAGAGAACTATTAGCAAGCAAAAAGATAATATTCTCACGACACAATACAATATGTAGATTCCCTTCCTAACATTGTTTACACCAGAACAGACTAGTAAAGACTGTTGGAACTTACATCTCTGTTTCGCTTGACGATAGAGAGTAGTTCGGAGAGTTCTTGTTTTTTCTGTCTCAGCTCCTCTTGCAGCATTTTATTTCTGCGCATCTCGGCGTACACCTCATCTCGACTTGGCGTGGTCACGGCTGACAGAAAAAATGGAACAGGAAAAATAATCATAAGATGCAAGTTTGAAAGTACTTTTGAAATATTTTACAAATCACACAATTAAAGACAAAATGGCATACATATTCTCAATTTCATATCAAATAGTATTTCTGTTCAACACAATATTTTTGTTCATTGTAAATTAACACTCAAAATTGTGTTAATACAGCAGATAAAAAATGTGCATGTACTAGATAACACTAAAACAATTCAGAAGAATAGTCTATTAGCATCAACATTCAAACTAAAGGTAACCTCTTTCTTTTACGCTTAAATCATGACTCTGGCACCTTTGGTGCGGAGGCATAAGAACTACGTTTTCAAATTTTCCTCTTGATTTATGAATTTCATTGAAATTCTGGCATTAATATAATGCAAAGCTCAAACTTACCATGAGTATTGAACAGCACACTGCGAGATGGAGGTGGTGGTGGAATATTGACTGATTTGTTGCTTGGTTTTAGTGTCTGACAAGAATAGAAACAAGAAGAAATAAATATATATATGAAAATAAAACACATCACGTAAATAAAATAACACTTTGACTCTGCATACTCTTGTTATCAAGCAATTATACAAATTGTTATATTAAAAAATTCAAAATGATCTACTTTAATGATACATAAAAGTTAACCAATTGCAGACGGCTGATTTACTTTAACAAACATTTCCCATAAACCTCGTGACAAAGTATCTCGTCTCTTGTCTTTAACAGGTCAACACATTACAAATTATTTGAAAGTAAGTGACATGTCATCATATTTTTTCTATCATCAGTTACACATATTAGACTTCTTCATTAAAAAAGCAATCCTCAAACTAATTTCAATTACTTGCAAAATACATGTAAATTGTTCAATTACTCTGTACTGGAATAAATCCTGAAAATGACAGTACAAAGTATCAAGGTAATCTTATTCATTTGATTTAAATTCAGCTGATCAGAAGTCAAATTGATTTAATAGGCCAATTTTGACAGAATTCCTAGGGTTGGTTAAAGTGAAACAGAAAAGATATGTAGAATGACGCTTAATGTAAATGTCAGTAGTAAGCACAGTTCCAATGTACTCAAATAACTGGCATGCCAAATTTGTCATTACTCATACAAACCAAACAAAGTGATATAACTCACTCTTCTAACAGGAGGCAGATTGGCATTAAGTTCCTTCAGTTGTTGTTGCACACTCAGGAGTCTCTGTCTCTCCGCCATCAAATTCTGGAGTTCCCGACGTTGCTGATTCATCTTTGCCTCATAGTATGCCTCTCTGTGAAAATAAAAGAAGAGAATAAAATACAGATTAAATTGCATATGAAAGGATGGACATCTATTGGGCAAAAATTTGAAAAGAGAGAGAAAGTGGAATGGCCATCGCAATGGATGAAAAGCAAATGACAGTGGTTTTGTGGTAATAAGCAACCATGTGGTTGTTACTGAGAAGAATGTAAGTCAAAGTCACTGCTGTACAGATCAAACGCTGGCCTTGAATGAAATTTTACCCATCCTGAAGACCTGATATAATATGCTCCCTAAAGCTAATTGAACTAGTCATCTACTCTGTAACATAAACTGTACATGCATTGGATCTTAAAGATAACTACACATTGTTTACACCACAACCAGAGAAGTTTACCTTAAACTGCAATCCATGTAAGAAATCAACGTTAAGAATACGGCCATCTGAACTCACAAATCCAAATCCAAATCCACATCTAAATCCACAAGACTCAACAATGTCAGTGTTCATCACATAATGTCAAATATCACAATAAATGTCAATGCCACTGACATGCTATCATTCTATGCCTATTAAGGTCGTGCACAATGCCAGAATGTAATACACACAATGACTTGGAATTTTGATCAATACCAACACCAAACCCACTTCTCTTTTAATTATTTACATACACAAGCAGATTGAAACATGTGTTCTGTGGCATGTAATTCACGGTACCTAGCGCCAATAATTATTAACAAAAGTGAGTAATAATGACAAACTACAATAGCTCTGATTACACAGTTCCAAAGGTGTGTTTACCTAAGATATTATCACTTTGAGCAGATTGTGTCAAGAGTGTTAATTAGACAGGATTCAGAGGCGATGACTGCATTAACTTCAATATTTTGACACCCCCCCCCAAAAAAAGAAAAAATCCACTTAATTCAATTATGCTTAATGTGATTGTGTTGAATATGTAAACACTTTATTACTTTTGTCAGAAAACTGTCTGTACTATTGTGGTTAAATTTGCAACAATTAGTTGCACATCATATAATTACACATGACAAACACAAGAACATCAGATTATAACAGCATTATTATTCCACAAACCCATTACTCGTTGACAGTACAACTTTAAAACAAAATTTCTTTTAAAAAAAATCCACTTAATTCAATTATGCTTAACGTGATTGTGTTGAATATGTAAACACTTTATTACTTTTGTCAGAAAACTATCTGTACTATTGTGGTTAAATTTGCAACAATTAGTTGCACATCACATAATTACACATGACAAACACAAGAACATCAGATTATAACAGTATTAAAATTCCACAAACCCATTACTTGTTGACAGTACAACTTTTAAACAAAATTCCTTTAAAAGCTGTGACAAGGGTATGGGTGGGAACAGTATCCGTTCAATACCCTCATCCCATTTCTAATTCAAATCAAGATACAGATAACAATTAACAATTTGTAGTTTTTTTTAAACCCCTTGCAGTAAAATATATTAGTTTGCACCCTACTGCAGTCAAGTGCAAGGTACTCACTTTGTTTCTCTGGCAAATGCCGGTGGGATCTCTCCTTCACTGAGGGACGAAGGCACCTGCTCCCTAGACTGTCCTCTTGCCCCTTCTCCTATGCCCCCCGTCTCACTCTCCTCCACTGTGTCTTCTTCCTCTTCATCATCCTCATCATCTTCCTCCTCCTCCTCTTCCTCATCATCTTCATCCTTGTCTTCGTCGTCTTGGTCGCCCTGCTCGGAGAAATCTGCCGTCAGTCCGGCTGCCAGCTCTGCCAGGTCATCAGGCAGGACGGTGGCGACCTCTGGCGTCTGTTGCACCATGGCAACGAGGGACTGGAGCTGTCTGAGTTTCTGTTTGGCTTCTTTAAGTTTTCTATAGGAATATAATACAAAAGAGCCAAATTTAGACATGTATTAAAGCCCAAGTTTAATTTTGGTCGATCAGACAAAGTTTTTGATAATCTTTCAGAAAGTATTCCATTGTCACCCCAGACATCAGAAAACAACATCAAATGTACTTAAAACTGTTTTCAGTGACAAAATGTTCAAATTAAATTAAAGACACTATATAACACTGTGGAAGACCTGTTTAAAAAATTGTCGAACTTTGCTATCTGACATATCTGACAGTGTTTGAATGGACAAATAAACACCCTAGAACACAAAAGTTTGGACAGTTATGTTGTCACTAGTACAATATGTGCAGATACAAATTGGCACATTAATTTTATATCAGGCGATAGGAAATTCTGCAACACAGCAGTCTATGGAGAAAAGCTGGAATGGTCTCTCAATGATTTTCACTTTTTTAAAGCACTTAATGATTGTTTTACACTGCAATTTTTTCAGGGCTTTATTTTTAGACTGTATCAAAGACACTAGTAGCATTGGGAATCATGTAGCTCAGATTTTTAAAACTGGAAACATTGTTATACAGTGCCTTTAAATCATCTAGCGGTATGTACATTGCCTATGGGAAATCCCGAGGTCTCCCCTCCCCCCCCCCCCCATTACATTTTGAGCAATTTCTCAAAAATGTGAAAGTTTTAGAGCGAGCAATTTTCAGGGCATTGATAGATCATATAGGGGTATCTAAAAATATAATTGCAAAGAATTTCATTTTTTATCATTTACCAAAACTAAACTGTGGCTTTAACCCCTGTGACATTTGACCTTTGACCTCTAAAATGTTATCAGTTCATCATTACATAGCTCATTATAGACAGAAGTTTCATTGAAATCCAATTGGCAGTTCTTAAATTATTGCATTAATGAGAATATATGGACAGACGCCCGCATGCATACACCAAAGGACGAATAGATGGATGGATGGATAGACAACCAAAATCATGATGCTTCTTGCCACTTTCGGTACAGAGGCTTTTAACAAGTAACTTTCATTACAACTCTCAAGGTGTTCTGCTTTCTTGAAACAATTGTTGACAGAAACCAAAGACTTTAATAGTGTTGTCTGTGTTACTGCAAAGTAAAAAAAAAAAAAAATTTGACTAGGCAATACAACAACTTTTACTCCATGAAAAAAATTATCAACAAAACAGATGGCCTGGGACAGATTGGTATTTGGAAGTTTTCTCTCACCGAACTTTCTCTCTGATTTCAGGATCATCGCCCCATGCGGCTAGTATTGAACTGTGGTTGCTCTCCGTCTCTGTTTCTGTCTCGCTTTCTGTGACGGTACTCGTGGTTTGGCCTGAACCAACTTGAACGTGGGCTCCGTCACCACCAGAATTCAGCTGAAGAAACAATCATAAACATACCAATGGGTAATACAAATTATACCAAAAAATTTGAAATGATATTTAGGTAATTTTATCACTTAACAAAATAAATGGAGTCAATGAGGACTCAAGAATAATTGCAAAATAACCTAAATACTCATATTTGGGAGAAAATTATAATTTTATTAAATTGTCAAGCCCATGGGGACAAAGACATAATTGCAAAATAGTCTAAATAGTGATATCTGCCAGAAATTATTATTCAATTAAATTGTGTTGGCAATGGAAACAAAAACACTTGTTCACTTGTCTCTATTGATGCATAAATCCAAGTTCACTAAAACAATTAATTTGACACATTACCTACCATACACAAAGTTTGTTGAGAAACAGATATGAGTAAAGAATATACACAAATAAAAATCAATTCTGCTCTTTTTGTAAAAACAAAAATGCTTTTGTACTGCAACCTGTCTTCAAAATCACAATATAGCATCATACATTTTAGTAGTATTTAAATATCCATGTGACAAGAAGGAATTTCTTGCTCAAAGACATGCAGTTAGGGCAAATTCTTACCTGATCAGCTCTCATTTGTGCTAATCTTCCAACCTGTTCTCCCCTCTGAAGTCTCCTGCAAAGTCAGCGAAAAATTATCAGTTTGCACCAGATTAGATCAGCCTCTACTCTCAATCAGAATTCTACGCCAGTACAGAAAACTTTATGACACAATTATACAGCAGCTTGTTTATGGCTAAGATTGGGAAATCTATTACGGTATAGTTTCTTCTCAATGATGGCATGAAAATAAAATGATCTTTTAAGAAACGACAGTGAAACCTGAATATAAAGACTGCACAAGGGAAACACAAAAAGTGGTCTTTATGAGCAGGTGGTCTTAAAGTACAGGTTCCTGTAATTTACATTTCAATGAGAAACAATTTTTAAGGGAAATAAAACTTATATGGTCTTTATAGAGAGGTGGGCTTTATACAGGTGGTCACTAGAGCTGGTTTGACTGTTAAATATAATGTGACATATGATGCATCATTCAGTACCCCAGGCTACTTGCATTGTGTTGTGCTCTCTTATGTCCATCAGAAGTATAATTCAGGGGGACGGGACCTTCCTATCTCCCTGGTTGTATAATAATAGTGCCCTGCTACGCCAATGCACGACATACATACAAATTTACTCTAAACTGACAGAAAGTCAAGTGAAAAGTTATGTTGAAGTTGTTGTTTTTTCCAAGGCTTTCCATGATGGATAAGACCACTAGATATAACATTTTGCACAAGATTTTTATTTTTTTTTTCAAAAATTGAGAAGCACACAACAAAAATAACTTTTACACATTTTGATAACCCAGGGTACAGCACTGGGGGAAAAAAAAACACAACAGATAATTGGTAATATGTACCCCAAGGTACTGTTTACATGTTCTCCCACCTTTCAAGAAAACAGAAGTCTATGCAATTTAAACAAGTGGATCTATCTGATTTTGTAATTTGAAGGAAAATCACTAAAAAATCGTTCCCAGAGCCCCGTTACAAGAGACCTCTCGGTTCTTAAGTGTGTATTGTTCCCACAACACCATGCTTTGTTTTGAAACAACAAAGGCAATGACAAAGTACATTCTAAAATATAAGTTTTTTCCATTACTCCCTTCTCACCTGAGATTGCTCATGAGATCTGGGTCTTCATAGTTGCTGGATGTGTTGAGCTGCTGCTGCTGCGGTTGCTGCTGATTTTTGGCCTCATTCAGACCAGTGTTCAGTAGCTGGCTGGTATCCTGATACTGCTGCACCAGGTCTCTCAGCTCCGTCAACCGCTCCCTCACTTCATGAAGTTTTCTACACGGAATTATGACAGCAATTACCCTCTGATTATCATACCCAATGCTGATGACACTCATAAAAGGTGTAATATTTCTATATCAAGTTTTTACCCGAGTGGATTTGTTGATATTCATACACTATATTAAAAACAGAGATATATTTATCCATAGGGTCAAAAAAAGATGTCTAACATCACAAATTTTCTAGACATCATTACATTTCTAATCTGTTTGCAGTGCTGACACGCACGCTAATCCTGAAGTCATGGAATGTGGATACGATGTCAAGACACAAATTCTAATAATTTTGATGCTTATTATATATTGAAGTCTTCTTGTAACTGGAATGTAATCAGAACTTGTGTGTTTTGAATCACCAACTGTAGTACAATAATATGTTGAATAAGCTCACCAAGTTTGCTGGAAGGAAAACTTAACAATTTTAAGCTATTCAAGAGCAATATTGGCAAAGTATAGTAGGTTTTGTTTGATAAAAAGTAAAGGACAGGATGGTATAGTTTATGTAATGGCATAAGAGATTACAAGATCCAATTTGTTAAAAGAAAAACAGACATTATGGGCTTTGAAGCAGCAAGAGTAAATGGTCTTAAATATCCCCCCCCCAAAGGCATTTAATTAAATATGAATACCATTCCATTACATATCTTCAAATATATAATAAACAGCCTTGAAGGTACTACCACATAATTAGCTGCCACAGTTTTTATGCCCACTAATAAAAACTTGTATATGACTGTTTCAACCAAGTATTATAGAGACATCACATCTCACCTCAGACTGTCTGAACCGTATGTTAGTGTAGCCTCAGGATCATCAGACACCTCATCCCCGAGACCGTTGACCATCATGGCCATGTTTTCATTCATGTTTGACGACGTTGAAGCAACACTGCTTGTTTCACCGCCAACTGCACAGATGGAAGTTGAAAAGAAAACACCAGAATCGTCGTTCAGAACAAGCATATTGGAGTACCGATATATATGTCATACACGAATGGATCAAATCTTTTCCCCCAAAGGTATTGCTTCAGTTACATATGTATAATAGTAACTAATGGTGTCACTCGCACTAGTTAAAAAGGCATAGAAACCTCCATGTTCTGTCTATCTGGAAAACAGAAGAAACTTTGTCGTTTTCCAGGACAGAAATATGTTTACCACAATGACATTCCAATGAAATGCTTCACATTTACAATCCTCATCAAAACAATTACACAACATCCCATAATAAGGTTAAAATGTAGTAGAAAAATGTCAAGCCATCATTTCACACCTTAACTGTGAAACACAAATGAGGAGGGTGCGCAGATTTTACTCCAACTGCTAAATTTCTCCAATAAGCCATGCCTGGATTTTGCCATACTACCAGAATTGTTACAATTATTCTACTAAATTGATGCCAGTGGCAGTTTCTTACCGATATTGGGCATATTTGGATGTAATGCATGAAGCTGTGCTAGGAGTTCGTCCATCTGTTGCTTTTTCTGTTGCAGCGCTTCTAATTTGTCCTTCAACTCTTGATGCTCCGCAGAAATGAGAGGTGGTGAAACCTGGAAAAACAAATGATACCACATGAAATGGTAATACTAAGTAAAATATGAAACTGCCCTTGAATACAAGAGCAAGGCCACTCATATATTTTGTCATTGATTTTACAATTTCAGATTACATTGTAAAATTTGATGTAATATTTTTTTTTCTTCAAAATACCACCTGACACAGTTATACTGTGTAAAACTCGATTCCCTGAAATTCAATCCATGCAGACCAGAAGGCATTAAATAAATGTGTCATTACAATTACCTGTCTTTGATTTACAAACTAGAAAAGACAGTTGATTACTTTTGAGTTTATTTTCACATTAAAAAAATAATACAATTCTTACCTATACTTTCTGTGGCCATTCACTGATGTCAAGTATTGATGTTTACATTACATATTTATTTTATTCATTATTATATACTTATGTACGTATGTATGTATTCCTTCTTTATTCTATTTTTTCATTAATTTATTTTTATTATATTTTATTATATTTTATTATTTATTTATTTATTTATTTATTTGTTTGTTTATTTATTTGATTTTTTTATTTATTTATCTATTATTATTTTTTTAATTTATTTATTTATTTTTTTTTTTTGTGGGGGGGAGGGGGGTAGGTTCTGATAGTCACATCAGTTTAACTGGCATCCTTCAATGCTTGAGACTTCTATGTTGTAGACACCTCCCCCCCTCCCCCCCCCCAAAAAAAAACTGTGTGTAGAAATCAGAGTAACTGTAAATGAAAGTGTACCGTAATGAAATGTAAAAGTGACATGATGACCTAGCTGTTATCAAAAATTACAAATGATTACTGATTTGATGAATCTGTTTTACTTTGTTTGTGTGTGTGTGTGTGTGTGTGTATGTGTTGTGTCTGTCTGTCTGTACATATACTTACTTCTGTTTGGTCCATCCAGTCCAGGCTCCTGGCCCGTTGCATCTCCTCTATCCGGCTGTCTCTCTGTTCAGCCAACATCCTCATCAACGTCCGCCTTCTCTCCAGCAGGTCACCAGCGGTCATGGGAACACCCGACCCTCGACCAGCACCGATTGTCGTCGTCACGGGCATGTTGTCTTCGGTCATGGAGGTAGCTGTTGTTGTTGTCGTCGTTGTAGTTGTGGCTTGAGTACTGATAGAAACTGTAGATGGAAAGAATAAGATAAATCAAGTCATGGCTAGAAGGTTTATTCTTTTTTAATCAACTGCATCTGGGAACCAGAGGACATGTGCTTTAAACCCATGAATATGGAAAGGTCTCGATATCAATGCCTTTTGAACCAATAAGACACTCTAACAAAATCTTAACATTCTCTGTTACTATGTCATTTTTTTTTCTTATTTTGTTTTGTTGATTCTGTCTGTAAGTTTGATTTAATTGATTGTACATTATGTTGCTGTAGTACATGGAAATATTCATTGAATTTGAATTGGAAACTTGTACAAGAAATATCACATGAAGTTATGTTTGAAAATGCTGATATTTTATTCTTTTAACAGACATAAATTATACACTTCGACATTCTGTACACACTGGTTTGCATACACCATAGTCCTATTTTCAGGTGAGCAAGAAAACATATGCTGTTAACTTGTGGGATATTGTGTATAATCCATCCATTAGATTTCCATGATTGCCACGGTGCACGGTGGAACTTTGAATCACAAAATAAGCTTAGAATCGCTGGAAAAGCCAAAGTACTACTTCCTCTCCTTGAGGACAGTTATATCTGACCCCTAACTTTTTGCAGTTTAGCAAACCTTATATTTAGATTTCTTTCTGGACTTGATATTTTTGACTGGCTGGACAAGATCAATAGGGCCTAATGATGACATAAACGGTACACTGGGGTACCGAACAGATACTCGCCATTTTGTTGATTTTTTTCATTTCAGCACCTTACTCTGGGTTACCAAACCATGTAAAAGTTATTTTTGTAGTGAGCTTTTCAATATTGAAAACCTGTTCTGTTGCAAAATGTTTCAATATGTGGTACTATGCAACACTAAAGGCCTTAAATATTACAACTTCGACATCATTTCCACATCACTTTTTGTCAGTTTATGTCTGTATATTATGCATTGGTGCAGCACCAACATCATTAGTATACAATTGTACTTCTAGTGGACACAAGAACGTGCTACACAACATGGTCCCCTGGGCACAACGGTACCCCAAAGTACCACATGGTGCATCAAAAATAGTCTGTGGCCCACCAATTAATAATCCCAGCATATAGTCTGATAGCTTACGGGTTTCATCGGCTCCTTCTTGCTCTGATTGCTGCAGTCTGCTCTCAATTTGGGACTGTAGGGTCATCAGAGCTGCTTGTCTGTTTTGAAGTGTTCTCAGCTGTAGAGGAGAAATGCGTAAGGAAAACAATACCAGTAATTATAATTATGATAATGATATTAAATCAAATCAGTAACAGCTGTAGTGATATGGCAGAATGAGCGTAAAATCGATCATCATTTGCTTCTGCTTCTGATACCAATTATTTATTACCATTGTTGATTGTAACATTTAACCAAAATGCATATCTAGCAATTATTCAACTCAGAATGATAGGGTTTCAGTTGAAGTATTATTTTAGTGCATTATCACTATGACTGTATTGTGAATACATACATTGAGAGCTTAGAATGATAAGTAGAAACTTCAGACAATTCTTTTGTCATCCAAACATTTGTGCAGTCATCAATGACTGTAAGACAAGAATTAAAGAGATAGATGACCATGCTTGGAAGACAATTGCAGGAACTTACATACGTTTCCTTTCAAAAAGGTTTTAAAGATTTTTTAAGAAGACTAAAAAATTAATCATCTTAAACTGAATATCTAACCCATTTAAAAGTAACCAATGCATTTTGACACTTACTGATAGAATATCATGAAAATACTTTTCCAGAAATGTAACTGTATGTTGGTAAAGCAAAATTCAACTCAAAATTTAAGCTTCAAACTTTTCATCTCTCAAAATTTCTTTACCTCCTCTTGTTGTCGCAACATCTTCTTGAGAAGGTCATGTTGTTGCTTTAACCCCTCCAGTGCTGCTGCCTGATCACCTATATTCTTGTTCTGTAATCCCTGCATCATGACAAACAGCAAGAAGGTTATCCATACATTGTTAAATTCATAGCAAAATCAAAATCAGTCACTTATACATTATACACAACCTGAATAAGGTAAAAAATCTGTCAAAATGCATTCTCAGAAGAAAAGCATTTTAACATCAACAAATATGGTATTTTCAGCTATATATTTAATTCAGTTGTTGTTATTGTTTTTCATTCTTTTGCTTTTTGGGAGCAAACTGCAAAGAGCAGACTCAAAACAAGTACTTTGTTGACAAAAAAAATCCAACAATTGGGGAAAATATGAAGTTTACATACCTCTACATTGTCATTTAATGGTTTATAGTCCCTACTTATGTAGAACTGTTTAATAACAAGAACAAATGTGAGTACACTTTGTATGTTTGTACCATCAACAAAATCTGTACATATTTGAAACCACAAGAATCAATAACGCAAAGAGGTGAATTGGAATGAGGGAGGGAGAAACTGTAATATTCAGTTTAAGCCACACAAGTCTGGAGCACAAATGAAATTTAGCAAAGAAAACAACACAGTACTTATAGCATATAGAATTCCACAGTCAAGTACACAAGATTGAGGAGGGATAACAAAACTTCGAAATCTTGAATCAATACATACAATGGGTACATGCACTCAATCAAACTTCACACATATGTACACTGTAATCACAGAAAACAAATATTTACTTTCTAACACAACTTAATTAGTATTACCAGAAACAACACGATGCATCTCTAACGAACACAAGTATATCCAAGCAAATTACCTTCCATTATATGTATGATATTCGCACGTATACTGCTTTCACAATAGTGATTCCCAAATTAAGTAAATTACTATGTGATCTCTGCAGTACACATATGGTGCCACCCACACCACATGGTGAGGCCACGCCTGAACAACTTGGTACAATGAGTGGGCTGCAGTTTGCATGGAAAAGGCATTACTCATAGCCAGTCATGCGTAACAACAAAACAATCCCGTTCCCACTATTGAAAAACTACATGGTCATGTAAACAGGCATGAAAGGATTCATCTCACCTCAGATTTAGTCAATCGATACCTAGGCCTAAATCCATTACTAAATGATTGTTTTTTTTATATTTTTTTTTACTTCTTAAATGATTCATAAGAGCCTTATTTACACACATATATTGTAACTTAAAGTGATAGGCTAACATTGTGGAGCTTCAATTTAAAAAATTGTCAAATTTTGATATCTGAACTCCATAGTAGTGTTCATATGGACAAATAAACACCCTAGAATAAAAAAGTTTGGAAAGTTACACTGCCAATGGCAAGTTATGCATGAATAAACAATTAAAACTCGGGGCGAGTTTAAATAGCGTAGGTGTACACACCGTAAGTCTGTGGGAGAAAATGGGCAGGTAAATCCGATCAACTTACGATTTTCACTTTTTTACAGCACTAAATAATCATTTTGAAATACAATTTTTTCAGGGCGTCATTTTTAGACCTTATCAAAGACAATGGTAGCATGGGGAATCATGTAGCTCAGATTTTTTTAACTGTGGTAAATGTTAGCCAATACCTTTAAATGTATATGTGTGCAAATTCCTACTGTGAATATACTGCCCTTGTTTTGTTGTTCTTTTGTTAATTCTTAATTTTACATGTTTCACACAGAGTTATATATAACTGAAGCCTGAACTAAAAAATAAAATAAAATATATTATAGACCCATTGCCTTAAAATGAAAGAAAAGTTATAATAGCATTGAGAAGATAAATTTGCAATACAAGCAATGGAAAACTATGGTTTGCTACGACTGAAAGCCCAAAAAGCAGAATAGTCATGCACCAACATTTATGATTTATTTT
>JZLH01S0072964.1:22190-34805 GCA_001188425.1 Eucidaris tribuloides | reverse complement strand
CACAGTGACATGTTTTTATTTTCCGCGTTACAGGCGTGCGTATCATGTGCTCGCCCCAGTGACACTCTTGTTTTAAACTGGAAACATTGTTATATGATGCCTTTAACTTAGAAAGTGGTAAAAACCATTTCGGCTAGTTCGCTAAGTATTATCACATTACGTTGCCGAAGGATTTTCTTATAAAGTGGTGTATAAATTACACCGGACGTATCCCATTGTTACCAGCTTTTTTTCGTAGAAAGTGCAGCAAATGATATCAGGTGTAAAAAATATACAGACCAAGTGGCCACTCATTTGGATTATTGTCTGTGTTAGTTTTGCCTTGATATCAAAATGAGTGGCGTGGTGAGCGATTTTGTTTGAGGGGACAGGGATAATGATAAAACCATAATAATTGTGTACTACGCAGACACTGTAAAATTTTTTTAAAAATTTAAAAAAACCTAACCCGTACAAATTACGGGTAATGGGTATAGCAATTTGCTGCACAACTTATTACCAAAATATACACGGTTGGATCATACCGGTATTGTACGGTAATTATGTACTAGAAATGTACGTAGATATAATGTTCACAAGATGTATCCTGCAACTAACAGGGATAAGTTAAAGATTTTGGATTCTTGCCAACCAATCAGATCGCAAGTGCGCAGACCCTACGTGAGCGATACATGCTGCCCGACGTGTGTAAATCGCGCCGTATAGTATGCACTTTTTGAATCGATAAACTCCTCCCCCTGTAGCTGTTTTGGCGAAGTTCCTTCTACGAAAATAAAAACAGCAAAGACTTATTATCAACAGAAATTTTGCTAATTGATAGGGTCTTGCTGAGGATCAGTGTCATACAGTACCCCTTATTTAGGCTGTCTTTATCACCATGTACCATAATTCTCACAATACTCACAATGTCATAATTCTTAACATATTCCTGTTAGCTGCTGGCTACATTTTCCTTTAAAGTAATGGTTAGCCATGAATTATAATGTAGTCCAATCTTGAAACTTACAATGGAAAATCGTAAATCTAGTTGCACCCATTTTGTAACATTTGTATAGGTACTTTTTACAGCTTGCATCCCTCAAAGGAAATCATTCCACGTGATAGATATTAAAGTACTATACGTTACGTTACGTTAGTACGTACGTACGTGTGTGTGTGTGTGTGTGTGTGTGTGTGTGTGTGTGTGTGTGTGTGTGTGTGTGTGTGTGTGTGTGTGTGTGTGTGTGTGTGTGTGTGTGTGTGTGTTGTGTGTGTGTGTGTGTGTGTGTGTGTGTGTGTGTGCGCGTGTGGTGTGTGTGCGTGTTGTGTGTGTGTGTGTGTGTGTAGGTGTGTGTGTGTAGGTGTGTGTGTTTGTTTATGT
Organism: Eucidaris tribuloides; assembly: GCA_001188425.1. Classification (NCBI taxonomy): domain Eukaryota; kingdom Metazoa; phylum Echinodermata; class Echinoidea; order Cidaroida; family Cidaridae; genus Eucidaris; species Eucidaris tribuloides. Next base: position 33,445 of record JZLH01S0072964.1, on the reverse strand, counting down.
GTGTATACGTGTGTGTGCATGCGTATGTGCGTGCACACTGCACATATACGTATGCGTGTGGTTAAGTGAGTGTATGGACACGTACATGTGTGTATTTGCGTGCATGTCTGTGTGTGTGTGTTTGCGTTTAAAAGTGTGTGTGTTTGTGTGTTTGTGTGTTTCTTAATCTGTGTTTGTGTGAGTATGCAGGTGTGTGCCCTCACACAAGGTACCTCATGGAGGGCAGAGAACAACATAAGCATATCGACGTCCCCACCCCATCCGGCCCATACTTCACAAACAATTTTCACAGGAAACCACAGTATACAGGGCGACAGAAAAGTGTTCCCATCAAACCAATGCATGTAAATGAGATGAGTGGACGCGTATGATCTTACAAATGATTATGTTGGTATGCAAGCAGTTTGTGTGCTTAAAAGGGTGTTGGTCTTTGTACTCTGTTTGACCAATTTCCTTCATAGTTCGGGATTTTACCCTTCTAATACAGCTTGAAATTCCATTTGAAAATTTCTAATTTTGTGTACCAAATTTTGATAATGAGCTGGCATTGCCTTATGTCGTGACGTATTGGAGGCAACTGTAACTTTGCCACTGGTATCTCTACTGCCCTCTCTGCTGCACTGACAAAGGCTAAATCACTGATATGAAAGAAACACCTACCACAATTATTATACAGACATTAATTGTTGCTTTTTTCGAATCTTAAAAAATCATGTAATATTGACAAATATTTTATTCAAAAATATTAAATGCTGTAAATTGCCGAATTTTTAGTATTACTTCAAATTTTCTTCATCGTGCATTACCCAAATTAGCACCTCCGTACGTGTCCCCTGATAGTCGGTAGAGCAAGGCCAAATCACGTGATTTTCCGTAGTCTCATCAGTGGTATTTTACAAATCCATTTAGTGCCGATTATTTAAACATTACAAAACCAGTAAATCGGCTTTGTTACCCTAAATCCATTTGCGCGTTTTGCGAAAATTAATTATGACGTTTGCTGAAAAAATTCGGATTTAGATTTTTTGCAGTAAACTTAATGGATTTTACAATTTCAAAATGGAGAAAGGGTGGAAATTTTTAAATTGCGCTCACCGAAGCGTAAAATATGCAAAAAGTGCCAAAGGACGTATGAGAGGATCAAACGATAGATGATTAACATAAATAGCGATTAATCATTCACCAGAAACAGAATTTGTCAAAATCCTGCATCAAAAACCCCCCAAAAGACCCTTGTGACTTTTGAAAAGTGACTTTCTGCCTTTAATATTGTGCTAACTGACATGCATGACTTGACGGATCAACCACATTTTCTCACAGAATTTAGTCAATTAGTGCGAAAACATCCTTGCCAAATTATTGTGCTCAACATCTTTCTTTTTTAAAGTTATAGTATTTTGAAAAAGGGGGTAGTTACTTTTTTGTTGTGTTTAGTTAAAATTTGTGAATGGACTTACCTTCTATACCTCATGTTGAAAATTTGTTACCCTGTTTTATTGCTATGAGAACAGTCTAAGAAAAAAGGGTTCCAAAAAAGGTGCCCATGCCTTGTCACACTAGTGGAACCTTTATTGGTGCTCTTGGGCACCGTTCTGACGTAAAAAAGTGAAAAATGTCACCATTTCTTGAAAAGAGTGCTATCAAGCATCCTTAACCCTACGTTAATGGGGCTATTTCAGACTACGTTTTTACTGGGGGGTCAATTTGAGCCCCCCCCCCTTCAGATCTCTGCGAAAATTTGCATACGCATAGAGCCGGATGTATAAACTACAAGACTGTGTAGTAAAATTTTCTAAAAAAAAAATGATTTTACTATATTTTTGAAGAAATTGATTATGCAATTATTAATTATGTAGAATGCTTATTTTTGGAGAAAATATTCATTTTGACATTTCCAATAATTATCTACAAAAAAATTTGCTGGATCAAAATTAATTTTTTATGTATTTTATTGTTTGGGAATTTTTTATGTATTTTTTGTTTTTTCGACCTTTTGTTTTTATTTTTTTCATGAACTTTTTCGGGGACACTTTTGCGATCATAAACAGCATAGAATTAATTCATTTCAACCAGTAAAAGTAAAAATAATCATACATTTATGATTTTGGCAGAAAAGTCTATTTGCATTAATTTTGTACACGAAATCACGTTTTTGAGCAATTTTTGGGCTGGCATGGATATATAAAACAAAGTCGCGCAGCGTCGTACCGGTATGTCTGATTTTCGCAAAAAATGGTCTCAAAAAATGTGCAAGACTTGAAAGAAAAAAGTCAGATAGCGACGCTGTCAAAACAAATTGCGCTGCGGAGTAGTCACGAAATTCGTCGAGAGGGGTCAATTTGACACCTCCCCCCCCCCGGTTAATATAGGGTTAATGGTGCCTATAAGCATCTGTTAAAATGGTGTTTTTATGTGGCAAAATGGTGCTAAATTGAACCTTTTATTTTTTTCGAACAGATTTAGGCAATTATTGCATATACAGGGGGCCGAAAGATATAAATACCTGTTTTTACATTCTAAAGGTATTAAAGATTGGGTTATTGATTTTGCAAAGTCCATTACTTTCCCTTTCATTATCAATACCAAACGGTAAGTTTAGTACTTACAAAGGTGTGTTGAAGTCTGAGATCCATACGTCATGATTTGTCTGTTTTATGAGAAACTAATAACACATGTTACCAGAATGTTGTTCTTTCTGTGAGTTTCATTTTGCTCAAAATGCGAATCACGGTTACTGTGCACCGTTAGCAAGACGAGGAGCGCCCTGATGGTCAATCGGCTATCCCCTGTGCGACCGTTGGCTAACGGCTGATCGGACCATTTTGGAACAGCACGTGCACGTTTGACTCGTCTCGGAGTTTTTTTAAAATTTGCTCCTGGCAAATGGAAAAAGATGAGTTTAACCGTCCAGATTTTAACCAAAACTCAATATTTTACTCCAAGTTTCTTATGATGAGGTGTTTATTCATATTAATCTTTCACATTGGATATGATTTCAGCTGATTTGATTCATATAGATGTTTTTTGACGTGCCAAATCAATAACCTAATCTATTAAATGACACAGATGTTATAATAAATATAAAAAATGCCAGAATGTAACAAACAATATCTGGATATGTGCCTGACCTGCACGTGTTCACACGTCAACTCGTTCGTGCACATCAGGTACAGAATGAGATCTCATAAATAATCGGTGGGGTATGCGCTTGAAGAATTAGATATGATTAAGTTTAAATGTTGCATCAAATATCAGTATCTATATGTTAACGTTAACTGAAGATGATAAATGACACAATTTATACATGTAATAAATATCAACATGCCATAATGTATACACACGACGAGCTGTATCAAGAGGTATGTACCTGACATGCACGCGTGAACCCGTTTGTAAACACGTGCATGTCAGCTACAGAATGGAATCTCCTGTACACAATCGGTGATATGCGCTTATTTAAGAGAGGTTTAATAAACTCAAACTAAATGGACAATAGCCAATATTAAATTTCAGTATCTATATGTTAATCTAAAGATTAGAAATGACATAATTTGTGATGAATATCAAAATGCCGTGCAGTGTACGAGAGCTATATCAAGCACAAGCTAATTGTGAACTGATAGACAATCATTGGCGGTAATTCACTCTAAACCCTTCATTCGAACTTGAAAGGGTAAAGTTTTATTATGTTTCTTTTTCTGAAGTGGGTAATAAAACATATGTTTACGACAAATTTGTTTGATTCAGTACAATTACCGCACAGTCACTCACATATTATCACGAGTTACATATACCACTACCTCCACACATTATGGTAAACATATCGGCCTATCACAAACTTGGTGTATTGACCAATATTGACCGGTTTTTAATCAGTTTACTCAAGGAGGTATACACTAGGCCTTGGTTTACTAAACAAATCCCACAATGGTTGATCCTGAATAACCACTTCAAATGCTATGTACACGAACAGAAAATGTGTGCTCACTTTTCTGGATTCGCTAGGGAATATTGTCATGAGACAGAAAACGCCTTCTGTTTTATATAAAACTTTTTTAAAGTGTGACGATTATGAAAAAATAAATAGGTGTTCATTATCCTCAATCATTAGACAAAAGGTAAACTTTTCTTAATCACATTCGAATGCAGATAGCCAAACTCCAAGTACTGGTATTATACAGCGTGTCCCAGAAAAAAAATGTCCCTCTGGGAGACCACAAAATAATTACCAAAATCACGTTTTACATTCAATCAAGTTTTTATATTCAGAAAGCCCACTTAAATTTGTAATTCCTGTGAAAAATTCAAAGGTCACACTTCTTTGGTTTGATTAAACAGGGTCTTATGTAACAGCAGTGCTTTCTAGCCCATTCCAAGTTTGATATTATACCTTATTCCATGCTTCACTTAAACTCTTTCAACGACTGTTCATTCATTTTTTTTTCATGAAAACTAATCAAAGTTCTATTCCACTGATCATGTTTGCTTTCACAAAGTGTGTTCCAATTATGGTTTGTCCTTCCATGTCCATTTTGAAAACTTTTATTGTTCTCCTATTCTTCCACATGATTTACATTCAGGTTGATGCATTAATGTAGCAAACTTGGAATGGGCTGAAAAACTCTATTGTTACATAATAGGCTGTGTATTGAAAACAAATGAAGCGAGACCAATGAAATTTTCATAAAAAATAGAAAATAAAATGGGCTTTCTAAATCTGAACACATAATATAGAATGATACTTGATTTTGGATATAATTGAGCTGTCTATCAGAGGGAAAAAATTTTGGGACACGCTGTAATGTGCAGAAACCACAAAGTAGTGTTCTACTATTCTCATTGTAAGCAAGCTCGATGATAGGATTTGAATAAAGTACCAAAAAGGACAACTTCGGACAAACAAAACAAGCAAAAAACAAAACAAAAACGAAAAAACTTTCCTGTACCCGGATTTAGATTCCCGACCCGAGACCCTTGGCGTGAAAGGTAGGCGTATAACTCCCAGGCCAATGTCTCATTGTTGTGGCAATACAGTGGAGGCTTACATTATCATGTTTGTTTTGGTTCTGTTTGATTTGGTTTTGATCTCGTCCCAGAAGCCTTTAATGCACATAGAATCCGGGTAAGGTGGTATCTGTGAAAAGGTTTATTAAAAAGGTAGGAAAATGCTGACTTCTCCTCTTATCTTTTGAGTAATTATTAAACAGAAAGTTTGCTCATTTTCACCATCATGTGTAATTAATCTCCACACCTTACATCCGCTTGCCAATGGACAAAATTTTGTTTCTCTCGAGCCCCGATAGAAATACGATCCCATAAAACTCTACTCAACAGATCTGTCTGTCACAAGGCATACTGATGAAAGTTATTTCAGAACGAGTCAACGTTTGACTACCAAATTTTCACAGTAAAATACTTGTACAGTTTACTTGACTCTAGAATAGTTTCACCCCCAAGTTGAGGACTACCCCCAATCAGTACATTTAAGACTTTTGCTAATAGGCTCAAGACATAATCAAAGGTGATATCCGCAAAATCCCAAACACTCCCGCCCATTCCCCAGATAAATTAAACAGTCTAACAATGACCACAGTTTTTGAAAAAAAAACTGTGAGCTACATAATCCTCCATGCTACTGTCTTTGATAAGGTTTAAAAATGAAGCCCTGAAAAAATTGTATGTCAAAATGATTATTTAGTGCTTTTAAACAAAAATGAAAATCGTAAGTTGACTTACTATGTGTAGATCTAGGCTATTTTGTACTCGGCCTGAGTACTAATTGTTTGTTCATTCATATCTTGCCAGTAGCAGCATAAATTTCCAAACTTTTGTATTCTAGTGTGTTTATTTGTCCATTCAAACACTACTATGTAGCTCAGATAGCAAAGTTTGATCTTTTTTTTGTTAGAAGCTCCACAATGTGCCTGTGTCTTTAAAATTCTCTATCAGAAAAAAGGGTATCTTTAGATCTCTAAGGAAAGTAGAATTAAGAAACAGTGTTAGACTTTATAGTCAGACTCTAGGCCTATATCTGATCTCCATCATGGATTATTTACATATGCCCACTGTAAAACTTGCCGTCAAGTTTGTAGGAACTCGGGTTGTCAGTAGATTCGATAATGTATATACACTCATGCTCATAATTATGGAATATTTTAGAGACATTTTAGAAGTTGCCATCTTTCCGTGAACGGTACATCTGGGATTAATATTGCTCACCCCAGGTGAAACATGTATAATATATTATAATCTAAGTATTTCAGGACTGCTGAGCATTTTGTAGCGTCCGACTCGACGCTAAAACCTGTGTTTAAAAATAGCGGTATTCAGAGTTGTTGTTGAGTCACGTGGAGGTTACGCGCGTTATTAGACTTGTGACAGACAATTCTGATGTTAATTTGATGATAAGTGACATTAGATTAAAATCGATCAGTTTTGGGGGGTTGTTTTTTAAATTACTTTAATTTAATACCTTTTTCATGTTTTTTGTGGATTTACAAATAATAACTATATAATTGTTATTGCCCTCAAATGCATTTCAGTTCTGAATTTAGTCATCTCATGAAATCCAGAAATTGCTTCACATACTGCGTTTCGCGAAATAAACACTTGTCTTGAAAATTTTGGACGACATAGGAGAAAGAACTTAAGTGTCAACAAAATATTTCCATAATTATGAGCATGAGTGTACATGTACATGTACATGTACATGTATATATAAAGTCGATAATGTTCTGCTCGGAGTTTATAATCAGTACTTGACAAAACTGTCTGGTGCGCATCAGTTGTCTGGTGCGTTAACGCATAGGCACTCCAGCTGAGAGTGCGCGTAGTTTACTAGTGGTATAAGACGCACTTTCAAATTCAAATGTAATAAAACACTTGATAAAGGCCTATGGGCGAAAATTCGTGTATATCCATCGTTTATGGAGTTTTTATTTAATTTTTTGTCAAGTACATGTATATATTATACGTCCGTATTCTGTGCGGTAAAATAGTAGGTAAACTGCAAAAACTGGGGTGTTAAATTTAACACCAAGGGTGTTGCACATTATAAATACTTGAAAAGCGTTGGTTTTCAACACCCTCAGGTGTTAAAGCCAATGCTCTTGGTGTTTGAAATAATTCATTAGGTGTTAAAATAACACCCGTGGTGTTAAAATTTTACACCCGACGTCTGGTATTCATATTGTGCAAAACCCTTGGTGTTAAATTTAACACCCCAGTTTTTGCCTTCTATAACACAAAGAGCTTACTTGCAAAAGGAGTTAAATCCACTTCATTAACTAAGGAGAAAAGGTGTCTTTCTTTTCCGAGTTTGTGCATAAACCTATGGAAACTGGCAGTGAAATACACACTATTCCATATTTGCTTAATTTGATTGGCTTAAACATAGATGATCAATTCAATGATGTCAATAACTTCAGTTTGAGTGGCAAATAGATTTAGCAACTTTTGGAACAAAACTCTACCTGCGTTTGAACTTTTGGCAATACAATACACCGTAAAAAATATAGCCTATTAAAAAGGTAACAATATGATAAATTACCGTAATAAACCTTGTCATTTTGTACCATAATATATTGGTATAATGGCAATCATTATAAAGATAATTTTACGTGACACCGTGATTTAATATGTTGTTTATCATAGAAGTAAAATTTCATCAACGCCCATTTATTATGACCCATCTGGCAATAAATGCAAGTGTCATACAATCTTTTATTTATACAATAGTGCGCTTAAAGGGAAATGGCAAGATTGGGAGTAGTCCTCAATTTAGGACACAATACTCCCAGAATCAACAATACTGGTTAATTTTTCTACTGTGAACATTTTATAGTCTTATAATTAGTTTTTTGTTGTACAATTAATATCAGAAAATGCAGGCACGGTGAAATTTGTTATGTATAGCTTTCTATGGAATCAATTCCTATCGGGGCCGGAGATTAATCCAATACCAGTAAATGAATGCTCGTTTCCACCTCAAGTTAACGAATTCAATACCTATCCCCCGGGGGGGGGGGTACTTGCCTAGTAAGGTAAACGGGAGTGTGCCGCTCTAATAGGTAATTTTTTCGCAAAAAAATCCTTAAACATGGGTATGGTTTCTGGGGAAAGATCCTTAAACATGGGCCATGATTTTGAAATTTTCGAATTTACACTAGATATTTTCGCCTATTTCATCGCTAAAATGCACAAAAATGTCATTTTTCTTAATAAAAACTTAATTTAAGGTACGCATTTACCGCTAAAATGACCCTCAAAAAAGGATCGGGGTTTCGACTCAGACGCACACCCACGTCGGAAGCAAATCTGAGTACCCCCCCCCCTCCCCCTCCCCCGGGTACCATCATTATCCAAAATGCTATCCAATCTAGTGTCAGTTAAATTACATGTATATTGTGATGTTTCACACTCCAATTTGGTTCTGGAGGCATTTTGAACTTCTCCCGAATTATTTACTGGCCTTTAAGAAATCTGAGCAAAGGTTGTCTGTGGAAAATCTTATACCAGCACATCCATATTAAATATGTATCATAAATTTTTGGACTGACCATTATTATTGATCACCCAAAAGTGTGCAATTTAAGTCCTCTATCTACACATAACTGAACTTTGTAGTGTATCCCTGGTATCACTGTAGAATATTGATCAGGTTACGTAAGTTTTTATCGCAAATTAAACACCACAAGATTTCCATTTGGTATGCGATTTGTGGCACAATACTGTATACCTATTGCGGAACAGGTAAAACTGTGGGATGACTTCAACGAAGATTAACTGATTTCTACGACTACCACCTTTAGGAGTTGAACTGATATTCGGGAGGGAATCGGCATTATTTGATATAAAAATGAGATTAAATGTCGGTATGGACTTGATCCAAATCGCTGTAATCGTCAATGTGGTCTTCGTCGGTAGTGTTACAGGACAAGGTGAGTATATTGGAGGTGCTTGAAACACTCGATAAGAAAATCGTTTACAGCTCGTAATTTACAGCGAGCATGATCAATACACTGTATAAAACAAAATTAGTTCGTCTTTCGTGAGGTAACAACTGTGGATTTTTAGTTGAACTTGTTCTTCCTTTGGTACCAGCGAACTTTGATCACCTCAAAATAAATGTTCGAGAGAATATAGTATTATGCCATTAATAATAATGAAAAATTCGCCGGACAGATTTTAAAAAATATTATAATATTATATATTTTTTTTTAAATTAGAAACAAAATATCAAACTGGGATATTTCTTAAATCACTACAATATTACGTTTCGGCACATTTTCAAGTGACAAAATTATTTTCCGGAGACAATTGTTCCAGCAATGATATCTTCCAAGGCAAAGAATTAAAGTATAATTGTGGTATCAAATTCAAGTTCAATTAGACTTCCAATAAATAAACAAAAAGGTAATGCATATTACAAAGCATTCATTTTCATAAGCCATTCATTAACATTGTTTTCCAATTTTTAAGAAAAGATATAAACTATTTCATGAAGTATATATTACAGGCAAGGTATATAACAAATTGAATAATAAGGAAACAATGCCTTATTGGCTTGACAAAAAAAAACTGTTGGAAGAAATTAAAATTATAATTGGTTATAAATGTTTGTTTATTTTTCTTTAAGGTTAAGATGGCATTAGGTTTAGGTTTGGGGTTGGGGTAAAGATTGGGGTTAGGGTTAGGTTTAGGGTTAGGATTAGGGTTAGGGTTAGTATCTGCTTCAACATTAGCATTTGGTACCGAAGCAAACATCGCCGGAGCATAATGTCATGAATCATATATTCTCAGTCAAAATCTGACAGGCAAGCTACAAGAGCACATAGATAAATCATTAATTGAATATAAACATTCGGTGACTTGTACAGTTTGCTGGCTGTAAGTTTCATCGAAAGAACATGTCAGGGTTTGGGATCATTATGTCGTTTTGCGTCTACTTCGAAGAGCTTTGAAGTCTGTTTTTCACACAAGACTGTTTGATCCAACTTCTGATATGTCCCAAAATGCAGTGTTTAATATTTGGGATTCATACGGTGTCGAATTTTTGACATATAAACAATAAATCATTTGAAAATAGGCAGTTCCTCAAGTAATATTTCGTAACGGTAGTCTAGGTTTCAGACACTATACACTACGATCTTTCAACAACTAATTTTGAATTTGGCAGAGTCCGGCTGTAGCAAAGATTGCCTGACAATCGTTCAACTGCACTGGTGAGAGTTTTTGAATTTATAAGCTTTGATCGGCAGGTATTCAGTTTTCAGTATTCATTCACTAGATGAATCAGGTATGGTAGTCAGACTAATTTAGTTTTTGTATGAAATTAAAATTTTATCAGCGTTTATTTTCAAAACGACTGATTTTTCAACCCAGAGACTTATGAGAGACGTAAAGATTTATGAAAATATTTACATAATACATGATCTTTTATTTGAACTTCACCCATTTGTTTCATTTAGCTCTACAGTAATTAGTTTTTATGTAATGTGTCTCAATTTATTTATTTATAATATTAATTTTGTTGTTTTTTCATGTATAATTATGTATATTTTGTAAAGCGCTTGGGAACAAAGTGTAATAAGCGCTATATAAATGTTTATTATTATTATTATTATTATTATTATCATCATCATCTTCTTAGTTGATTTCGTCCACAAGATTATTTCGGGGTGTGTGGCTATTAAAGCGGTAAAACTCTTTCATGAACTTTACGGATATCAGTATGAGATTGGCTTCATTGCACGTTGTACAGATGCCACCCATTGGAACAGCCAGGCCAGGGACTCTTTGGCAAGGGCTCTGACTCTGCAAAACTTAAACATAGGAGAAGCGAAAAATATCATCTTCTTCCTCGGTGATGGCATGAGCATCCCAACGGTAACAGCGGCCCGTATCCGTCAGGGCCAGCTCGCCGGGAACACTGGAGAAGAGAACGACCTAGCCTGGGACACCTTTCCTCACGTTGGACTCATTAAGGTAAATGCATGCATGTATAGGCGCCTGGGAGCTGGGTGGTGAGGGTGTTGCATCACCTTTGTTTGTTTGTTTGTTCGTTTGTTTGTTTGTTTTTTATTTATTTATTTGTTTGTTTGTTTGTTTGCTTGGGTTTGTTGTGTGTGTGCTAGTTTGTATGTTGTTTACTTTTGGAGGGAGCGCAGAGCCCCTAACAATTGTGGTCCGTCAATTTTGTGTAAGACCTTTAATAGTGTTTAACCTTTGCTCCCAAAACACCCGATTTAATTATG
>JZLH01S0072944.1:6666-36460 GCA_001188425.1 Eucidaris tribuloides | reverse complement strand
CTTATCATATATATTGTCGTCTCGTACGATTTACTTTTTCATTTATGCTTTTTTTCTGTTAATGTCTACCGTTATTATGTTCACTTATGTTCCCTGTATTATTTTGTTGCTTTTTATGAGTTTGGAAATAAATGAATAAAAAAAAAAAAAAACATTAACATTGAAAGTTTGAGCAAATTTGTTCAAGTCATTCAAGTGTTATGAGTTTTTTTTTTTATAAAAAGAATAAATTTTTAAGTCATGGAAATTCTGTTTCTAGTTTGTAAACAGCTCTCCAAGGATGTTGACTTTGTTTGCAAAAGTTTTCACTTTCTCGGCTATCAACAAAGCAATTGACTCAGCACCTTGTGAAAGGTAGGCTTAAAGGCAAGGTTCACCCTGACGTCGAGTTCGTTTTAATAAAAGCAGAATAATGAGAGAAACATATTAAGGAAAGCTTGGCGAAAATCCAGCAAAGAATAGCAGAGTTATGAACTTTCAATTTCAAAGTTTTAAATTTGTGACGTCACATGCGAGCACCTCCCCGATTGCAGCGTAGGAAATATCCCAAAGCGACGGGTGATTTAGCCATTGCCAAAGCCCATATCGCCCCCTAAAATCCCCCAACCCCAAATCTTTGGGGTGACCATTTCCTTCAGAATCGCCCTCACATTTTCTACAAAAAAAATCAATTTTTTTCTTATTATGGCATTTGAAACAAACAAAACTGAATTTAATGGTTGATTTTATGGATGAAGCACTGGCTAAATTAGTAAAACATCAGCAATCCTTCATTGCATTCTTCAAATTCTGATGTGCAACAAAAAAGTAGCGCCAGTGGTAGAAAAATAGCTCCCCAAAATTTACAAATATAGCCTCAAGGCTCTAAATAAAAATCGCCCTTAAAAAATAAAAATTAACTTCTACCCTGCCCCATTGTCATACAAATTCCACAAAGTGCCATTTTCTCAGAAAATTGAAACTTGTGTTACCTGTGCATTTTAAAACATTATTTCATACATGCTTCTATGAAAAAAAAATCAATTATTATGAACCAATAAAAAGAGGCAATTTATTGAATTAATATTACATGACATACATGTATGGCGAGCTGCTCGTATGTGACGTCACAAAATTAAAACTTTATTAAAAGTTCATAACTCTGCTATTCTTCGGTGGATTTTCGCCAAACTTTCAATTGTATGCTACAGAAACTGGATACTCTATGGGGGTTTAGAAAGAACATTTTTGATTATTCATGTAGAAAGTCAGCACTTGGAGAGTTGTTTTGATATGACATCATAGACTTATGGAGAATTGCCAAGAGTGACATACAGATTTCAATTAAAAAAAATATATAACATGTTTTCTGCTCAGAATTTTATCATTAAGTTTAGATTTATTTTGGTCTCAAAGAGACTGTTTAAAACAAACATAGTAATGGGCACCATGATGGCATATTACTGTACCATGACAGAATAAAACAAACTTGAATGAATAATTCAACAATACATTGCTAAACCAATGAATAATTCATGCATACACGTACATGTATGTGCATGTAATTTGTTGAATGGATGATTCATAGATCACAACTTTGCTGGCCAAAATAAGGCTCATTACACGTACGTGTCTACAGATAGATCATCAAGCTCTAAGCACTTTAACTACATTGATAAATGATCTGTATGCTCAATGCTGTTATCTGAATATTTCATAGAGTAGACCTTACCTTAAAGGGAGAAGGAGCCAACAACTAGCAGGCATAAGTTAAGAAAAAAATTGAGTTCTTGCCAACCAATCAGATCACAATGCCCTGGTCTGGAGCTGGCCATGCGTGACAGATGCATGCCACCCAACGTGTGTTAGTCGCGCTGTGGTAATGTATGCACTGTTTGAATCGATAAACTCCTCCCCCTATAACTGTTTCTGCAAGTTTTATCCCGGGATAAAACTTGCAAACACGTAAAATAAACACAAATTAACTTACTAAATAGCATTAGTAGGTCCATGCTTATAGGGCCTTGCTGAGGGTGAGTATCACACAGTACCCCTTAGTTAAGCTGTCTTTATAACCATGTACCATATTTCTCACAATACTCACAATGTCATTTTTTTCTTTACTTTTGCCTGTTAGTTGCTGGCTCCTTCTCCTTTAAAGGGCTGTGACATGATTGAAAGAAGTCAATAATGCCTCAAGAATCAAATGATTTGAAGTACACATACATACTGTACCAGTACTCTTTTTTACTTTTAAGAGTATTAATTCATCCTGGAACGATTTGTTATGAATTTGTTTACTTTACAGCAGGAACTGGACAAGTATTGAATTGGAGTTTGATCTTGATTCAAACCATGGAAAGCTACTCAACAAATTTGGCCATCACAGTAGTAGTAGTAGTAATCAAGGTTTTAAATATTATTCTGTATGTATAATCATGCAACAAAGAGGAAATGTTTGACTGAAATTTTCACAGCAGAAATGCTAAAAACTAAGTATACTTCATTCTGGGAACATTCTGTTCCAAATTCAGGACAACTTCCAAACTTGCCATTTCCCTTTAACAAATTATTCATTGTCAATCCAATAAATAATTCATTGAATTTTGTTTGTAGGTCCTGACAGGGCCATTCATCAAGCCCTGGTAATCATCTTACTATCTGTCACCATGGTGCCGGATGTTTATGATTCAATTTGGAAACTGACACCCCTTCTTATGCCTGCCAGTGTTTCTTACATGACAACAAAATGATACCAAATCCCAAATGGCCTAACATATATCAGCATGCTTTAAACGTATGTAGTAAATCGCTGCCAAGAGGTGACAAAACGTTGTGTCTCAAAAACATTCAATGTTCCAGGAGCCAAAACATGCAATCAGAAAGGGGACATTCGTCTGTTACCTGGTGAGTGTGGTGCTGTCATTGTTGCATCCGAGATTCTGAGACCACCGGTTCTAAGACCAAGGCCGAGGCTGCCCCAAAACTTCACCTTTCCATAGGGTTTGTACATGTATGTGTGACTCAGACCGAGACCGAGACCGAGTCCATCAGAAATTGGCCTCGAGGTTGGGTCTGAATACAGCACTGAGCACTATGTTTTTAGATTTGACATACATGTACATTGAACAGAACAAGCTCTGACCACTTAGAGTGATTACAAGATTGCATAAGAAATTCATTTTCACCAAAAATTGAGATACATGGTTTTACCCCCCATGACAGCATCTTTAAAGTTCTGTTGAGGAATAAAGATGGGAGCCATTTTCCCTCATGTGGATGACAAATTCAGATCAAGTGTTTAAAATCATTAATTTAAACGACAATTTAAATCAATAATCAATCAATTTGTATTTCAAAGGGCAGTGACCTGATTGGGAGAATTCAAAGAACTCAAGAACCTAATGAGTTGAAACATATACCGATGTATACCCTGGCTAGATTGTATATTCAGGCTGTATAGATTTATCTTGAATATGTTTACTTGAGGAAGAACAAGCATTATTTACTAGTATTAGTAATCTTCGGCCCTGAAAAAAATTAATGTCATAGAAGCTTCAAAACCAATTTCATCATTGCAACACTTTCTAATAATAATTGTACAACAAAGGGGAAATGTATGACTAGAAAGTTATCATAGCAGAATTCTGAGAGCATTGTGACCTACATATAAATTGAGAACTACAGTGTACTTCCAATTTTGCCACAATTTCCCTTTAAGACTAGTTTCTCTGTATGGTTGAATTCTCATTGACGATGGGCCTTTAATGTCAGAAATTTTATAGTAATTATTCAATAGTATGATCCATTAGTTCAGAGTCGAGGGTCATACTAATACATGTGTCTTTATAATGAAAAACAAAAATGAACAACAACAGGGCATGACTGATGAGTAAGAAGCAACTAGAGAGGGGAAAAAATAATGCTCATTGATCGATGGCGTTGGTGATAAAATTTATTCCCGTTTCTGGGACACAGCGAAGCACTTTCACCTTTCCCTGTTTACCATACGTCACATTGCTAAGTGAGGAGGAAAATTCTCCATGCATGTCCCCCGTACCCAACCCTGTGTAGCTTGGTGAAAGCATGTGAGTGCTGGTGCATAATACTGTACGTTCACGCACACAATTTGTGAATTGCTTTATTTGCCAATATGTAGCAGGTACACTGCACACACATACACACGTGCACGCACTCGCAAACCCACAGGCACATACTGTAAATACAAACACACACACACACACACACACACATACACACACACACACACACATACTTGTACACAGGTGCACACTCGCACATACATTGTATACACACTCACACATTGGCACACACTCTGTATGTACTCGGGTCAGTGTACACGTCTAAGTGCCTTCAGCAAGCACCCTGCTGTGCTGGTGCATTATTGTATTATGGACATACCGCTACAACGCATGATCTGTAGACAGAGCTTGATGTCATTTTGTGAATGGGATTGAGATTCTCTAGCCACCGGTCTCACGATCTTGGATATCATAATTACGGAATACCATCTTTTCGCCTCCATCCACACTTCAGTTTGCCAGACTCTCTTGTGGCACATGTAGGTATTAACCGTTGATTTGATCCAAGTTTATTAGAATGACAAAATCAGTTTATATGTGTGAATGATTATTGCATCCTAGTATCCTACATCAGTGCATTTTTGTATGGTATGATGGGGGATGCGTTGCACTGTAAGGAGCTTAATCCCAGAATGGAAAGCTCTTGGCAAACCAACCTTTACTGTAGGTCATGAATATTGTAATTTCTTTTCTTTTTTCTTTTTCTCTAAATTATTGATTCATGTATGTATTTATTTACTTATTTCTTTATTCATTTATTTACATATATATATGTTTTCACTTAATTTAATATGTTTAATTTATTGATTTATTTATTCATACTTTTTACTTCAATTTATTTGTTTGTATTTCCCTTTTATATTTATTTATTTATTTATTTATTTATTTATTTATTTATTTATTTATTTACTTATTTATTTATTTATTTATTTATTTATTTATTTATTTATTTGAGTATTAAATTGTATTTGATTGGTGGTTCAGCATACATGTAGAACTTTATACTGTAGAGTATTCACTTCTTTTGGTCAACACATAAAATACAGTAGAAACTGGGAAGAAAATTTGAAGTCTAAGTTACATGTACACTACATTTTCTTTTTATTTCCCTAAATTCTAAATTTCAGTATTTATGAATTCTCTATTAAACTGCATTGTTCTGCCTGCCTGCTGTTGTTTGTACCTGATTGTACCTTTGTGCAAGTACCGTCTGAACCATGTTTATGTAATGTATGCACAGCCAAATTAAGTGCAGACTAAAATAGGTCTGCAAAATGATGAGCCAGTTTCAAAGCTATGACGTACACAATTTCATCAACATGAACAAAAAACAAAATCATACATGACGTAAATTGGTAGCGACAACATGACATGTATGTTGTGCATAGACACAATGTTTGGTTGCTATCATGTCTGGTGCATGTATGCAAGCAATTGATCTGTGCTAATGAATGGCGGCTGTTGTATTGACATGACACACCATTCATTAATTGGATTTTAATAATGTAGCCCAGGTATCATACCTTACACAAGTTTAACCACATACAATGTACTGTTAGTACTGTACTTGTCATCACAATGTGGTAATATGTACAGTATACTGCATATTGTATGACTAGTGTACTAACCCTTTATTGCATGGCACAGTGCACATAAAACAGATAATGTGTGTAAAATTATTCTGTGTGCTACATTTGGTTAATTGAGATTGTGTTATAGGCCTATACTTAATGGCAATTGTTATTGGTGAGCCATACAGTTGCACCTTTTCCTTTCATTAATCTCAGAATTCTATTTTTCTCTCAAATCTATGTTTCTCCTTAAAACTTTCGGGCCTCTGATTAATCAAAGGCCACGGCCATTGATTTCCATTGTATAAGTCATAATAATATCTATGCAAAAATTGGATTAATTATGGCCAAAACAACAGAGACCTCCTTGTAAGTTTTTCCAAAACTTAAAGTGCTATTAATGTATGGCCTTGCCCTACATAAACCTTAATTTGAGGCCTGATATATGAAAAGGGGCTTGGACAATCATCATAAAATTTGGACTAGGGCATCTTTATGAATAAGCATCAAGAACCCCAAAGTCTTTATGGCCTGTCATCTGTGATGTCATTTATGATGTCATTTTATAAGAAAATCAATTTTTGGCAATATTGTTGACTGGAGTTGAATCATATGCTATCCGTACACTTTTTGTAAATTTTAGTTTTAGTCTCTTATGTTATATAGGATCTGGTTAACGCTGTCTTCTTTAGATATGAAACCATTTGGGACAGGGCAGAAAATAATATTCTATTTACAGATACACCTGTACTATATAAATCTGTGGAAGACCCGTTTAAAAAATTGTTGAACTTTGCTATCTGACATATCTGACAGTGTTTAAATGGACAAATAAACACCCTAGAACACAAAAGTTTGGACAGTTACATGTATGCTGTCACTAGTACAATATGTGCAGATACAATTTGGCACATTAATTTTATATCGGGCGATAGGAAATTCTGCAACACAGCAGTCTATGGAGAAAAGCTGGAATGGTCTCTCAATGATTTTCACTTTTTTTAAAGCACTTAATGATTGTTTTACACTGCAATTTTTTCAGGGCTTCATTTTTAGACCGTATCAAAGACACTAGTAGCATAGGGAATCATGTAGCTCAGATTTTTTAAACTGGAAACATTGTTATACAGTGCCTTTAAGGATTTATGTTGAATTTGTTTACTTAAGCTGAATCAATCAACACTATACTATTACTAACATCTTGTTTCTCTTGAGCCCCGATAGAAATATATCCCATCGAAAGCTACACAAAAGATTTGTCTGTTACAGTAAGGCACACTGATGGAAGTTATTTTAGAACGAGTTGACATGTGACCACAAAAATTTTCACAGTATAGGCCTAATCCTTGCAAAGCTCACTTGATGCTAGAAGACATACATTAACCCCAAGTTGAAGACTACCTCCCAAACATGTCATTTACCTTTAAAGGGAGAAGGAGCCAGCAACTAATAGGCATAAGTTAAAAAAATTGAGCTCTTGCTAACCAATCAGATCGCACGTGCACAGGTATGGAGCTGACCATGCGTGCCCGATGCATGCCACCCGACGTGTGTTAGTCGCACCGTGGTAATGTATGCACTGTTTGAATCAATAAGCTCCTCCCCCTATCTGTTTCTGCAAGTTTTAT
Organism: Eucidaris tribuloides; assembly: GCA_001188425.1. NCBI lineage: Eukaryota > Metazoa > Echinodermata > Echinoidea > Cidaroida > Cidaridae > Eucidaris > Eucidaris tribuloides. The sequence goes on along the minus strand of JZLH01S0072944.1, from coordinate 29,179 downwards.
CCTGGGGTAAAACTTGCAAAGACGTAAAATAAACAATTTATAGGGCCTTGCTGAGGGCGAGTATCACACAGTACCCCTTATTTAGGCTGTCTTTATCACCATGTGCCATAATTCTCACAATACTCACAATGTCATTTTTTTTGTAACTTATTCCTGTCAATTGCTGGCTCCTTCTCCCTTTAACTCTTAACGTGCCACAGAAACTGCATGCCTACAGTGTATGAACATTGTGTGTATCTATGGTGCAGACATGCGACTTCGCCTTCGGCATGTTAAGAGTTAACTCTTGCCTTGCCACATTTGCCAATTTGCTCAGATCAGTAAAATGCACTGAAGACAATGAGTAGGTTAAGGCCTCCATTTTTCCGTTTTACAATATCAAGATTCTGTTTTTCAAATTTTCCATTTCACGTTACTCAAAATCACGTATATAAACACCATAATATTACCCAATACTTGCATGATTACTACTCGGCCTCAGTGAAATGGAGCAGCCGTAGTCATGGAAGTAAGAAAGACAGCCACTCTCACCGCCGGCAGAGGGGCATGTAGAGGGGTTTGCTACATGTACAATGTAGTGTCATTAAAGTTACTCTAATGCTTGGTAATGGTATTTTTTAGTTAAAGCATGATATTAGACATTTTAATATTTTCTATTTTGTAATTTACTTCCAATTTTAAGGTTATTACTTCAGCATTTCATGATATTTTCCGCGTTACACTTCCCATTTCCGCGATTTTTCTCTGTTTTCTGTATCGCAGAGGAATGAAGGCTTTAGAGTAGGGCTTTACTTATATCCCTCCTAATCCTAATACTCTCATGAAAAGGGTATTGTACTTACATTTTACATGTATTAGGGACAGTGATTTTCCACAATAACATTAACAGAAAATGGACAGAATTCACAGAAATGACCTCTTGAAACTCAAAGTGAGATTTCAAGCGGAAACTAATGGAATTGTCGCATTTTGAAAGAGAAAACCATGAAATTCACTTAGCATAAAATATAAATTGTAAAAAAAAAAAATACAAAACAAAATTAGAAACAGTGGTGGAACAATGTACAAATTTGTATTCAGCTCTAAAGTATGAAGGCCTATACAGAAATGTTGCTTTTTTGTGTATACAAAGTCAAGGGCAAAATGGAATTTCTATTTTTCATGTTAGTTGTAATGCAATTCCAGATTTTGTGAAATTGTGAAAAAAAGGCCTTTTTTGGAAATGGGAAATCACTTTCATTGAATATTTGGCAAAAAACTCATTTTGGAAAAGACTGCAAAAGATTCTGTTAGTATACTTGTATACTTATAAAATACATTTGTCACTGTTATTGGGCAATATAGTACAAATATCATAATACAAACAAGTTTGTTCTCTCTCTTTCACTGCATCTGTGACGAGGAGTACAGTTGTTGTTGTTTTTTAATCATCCCAAATTGTCGCAGCTGCTGCAGTTGACACAACACTTCCGGTCTAGTTCTTTTCAGTGAGATTACCTGCATATTAGGGGAAAAAATCTAAAGTAAATTTATTGTCTGCCTCCCTGCAAAATATGCCGGGTGTTCTAATTTCACATCTGGTGCTGAGGAGATATGGAGTCGTGTGTGTGTGTGTGTGTGTGTGTGTGTGTGTGTGTGTGTGTGTGTGTGTGTGTGTGTGTGTGTGTGTGTGTGTGTGTGTGTGTGTGTGTGTGTGTGTGTGTGTGTGTGTGTGTGTGTGTGTGTCTGTGTATATCTATTACTTTGTGTCTGTTACTGGGTACAATATGTGCTTGTGTGAATCTGTCTGTCTGTGTATGTGGGTGTGTGCACCATCCTGGGGACCTAGACACTATCCTGAATCTTAATATGCATATTTGTAGAGTATTAGGATTTTTTGACTAGGCATAAAAGAAATTTATTTATGTTTCTGGTAACCCTACCGACCTGATGAAACAGCTGCGACTAGGCAAATTCTATGGCCTTCATAGAAAAATAAAATATTTGTCTTGTGTGTTAGAACTAATACAAGATTTTCCTGGAAAATCCTTTTGAGAAAAAGAAACCAAAACATGGGGAAATTTTTTTCTATCAAAATAGAAAAAAATTGTTGAGAAAAAATGTATTTCTTAACATAAAATTTTTGCTTAAAATAATATTTTCCCTACCTTCCGACCCATTGTTTGGGGGTCCTGTTTTCGGAAACTAATATATTATTTATTTTGGCCCTACACATGTGCATGACTGTTGTGCTACATGTAGGCCCCTACTGCTTACACATAATTCATGTCCATTTGTTCATCATTTTACTGCTCTACACTATGTACACAATGTTGCTCCCTTGCAAAATGTTGCCAATATCATCTGCTTATACATGGAAGTGACCTTTGTACATACACTACATGTATCCTAATATTACATGTATTCAACAGATGCATTTTAACCCATTGGAGACGATTTGATTTCACTATAACATGCATTTTCAATAGACGTTAACTCATACTTAGTCTCCAACGGGTTAACAGTTCTCAGCTACTCCCAAGAAGTGACAGCCTATGCAAATACTAACACCATATTATACATGTGGGACTATCAAGGGTAAATCCCTTCCTGTAACAACGTCTCCTCCTATACCCACAGTGTTATCTCTACAAATGCAAACACAGGTGGCAGGTTTCCAGCCTATGATATATTTGCACAAAGTGATAATTCTTGTCTTCATCTGGGTGATTCTGTTATCATGGTTTCCCCCTTGATTGTGATAGATTTGGAAACCACAAATGCTGACAAGAATTTAAAGTACATGTAACGTCCACTGTCAATTGAAGCAGAGTAGATACAATACATATATTTCACTCTACAATAAGCACTTGAAAACGGAATTTGAAAATGAAAAAACCCAATACACATTCAATTCGCAATTTCGCATACCATGTATACTTTGCGAATTAGAATGAGTGATTGTATGTAAATAAGTAAGGGACAAAGTTTAACCTTTTCGTAAGTATCTGCTACTTACCCAAATCCAATGTTTGTGTGCGTATGTTGTGGGGTTGGCATGGTGATTTAATATTGGTCTTTTTTATATTATTTTTCATTTCATACATGCAGATTTTCTTCACAGTTGCCAGATAGACAATTTTGTCATGTGAGAGGAAACGCAGTGTGCAAGGAGGGAAGTAGCTGGCCTACCTCACTGGTTCGCTGTCTTAAGGTAAGCAGACCTTCACAGGGCTTGACCTTAACTTTTTTTCTGGTGGCCAGCTAGGCCACCTGAGTATGATTTTTTTTCCAATTTCAGGTGGCCAAATGGATTTCTAGGTGGCCAAAATGTTGCGTTAAAAAACGTGGATTTTAAACATTAATTTAACGTCCTGGACATTTGAATATAATTATACTCATGTTCTGTCCATCATCACCATCTCCATTTCTCTAATAATAAAATGTTCTTGATTATGTTCATTAAAGGGAGATATCAAGTGAGCACTCTGGAAAAGGGTGAACCCTTCAGTTTTGTGCCCATTGCGCCGTGTTTATTTTTGAGCGCAAATCATAAAATAATGCGCTAGCTATCACATTTGCATTTTTTGATGAAGTCATTCAGGTTGTACTTTATTCTAGCAACGGATCGTGTGCTTATTCCTAGTGGCCAGCCGGGCCACTTGATATGGCTTATTTTCAATTTTCAGGTGGCCGGACGGGATTTTTAGTGGGCAATGACACCCGAGCCACCACTAATTTCGAGCCCTGCCTTCAACTGGTCCTAGTTTTCTTTCTTTTTCCTACATTTTTGTGAAGATCCTAATTTCCTACATGTATTTTTCTCCCAAAAAATCCTTATATTTATATTTTTTCAGAGTTTGTCAAAAAATATAAAAAATAAAAAATCTTTGTGATGGGTTTAATATTTGTTTGGAGTTTAGTAGTCTTTACAGGTTGTTGCTGAGAGCACTGTAACTACCATCATCACCATCACAGGAAATTTTAAAATGGTATCTAAATGAAATGAAATAAATTAGATTGAAAAATGCTGAGGTGTGGTGTGCATTGACTACCCATGAATAGCATAGATTTCATCTTACTCTACTTTCATACGCACAGAATTACAGTACCTGTTGTACATGTATACATTATACAATGACTGGTAGGTAATGGCTCTTTCATTGCAAATTAATTGGATTGACAAACATAGCTAAAGTGGGATTTGCGGGAGCGTGCAAGTAATTAGGATTTTCAGTTGTAATCAATGTCATGCTTTTGTTCAAGTCTGTAGGTTCATTTAATCATTATTATTTGCTGGCGTACAGTATAATCATCTGTATAATACATGTATGTATGGTAGTTAATTCCAATTACAGTCAAACCAGTTTCCAGCAGGTACTATTGGCAAGTGACCTGTATTTGCTATGTTCTTGCAGTTTGTTTTTTCTCATGGAGTATTGAGCACTGTAAATTAAGCTTTTCCAGAGTGCCAAAATTGTTCAGACAAATAATTTTGTATATGCTTGCAAATTTTTCTTCTAGAAGGAATGTTAAAAAATAAAGCTTTCTGAAGAAGTTTTGAGTATATGTAAATGTTACTGTTCTGTACAACTCTTTATAAAGAAAACAAATTTCCTCTATTAAAACAGTTTTCTAAATATTTATTGCCCTATTAATGGTACTGAACGAATGCTGTTTATAACAAAACAGTTCCATTTGTGCAAAGTACATGTAGGAGACTCCTCTTAAAACAAAGTCAGAAATGAATATCTCAAGCAGGAATCTATAAATGATGTGTCTTATATCAAATCATCTCCAATGGGTTAAATGTTAATAGGATACAATGCAATTTTATTCCTGTATTCCATTACTATTCCCCAGTTTGAAATTCAAGTTCTTCATACACACATAATCAGTTGATTCACTTTAGACTTATGATTTAAGAGCAATTATCCATGGATCTCACGGGAAATTGACTGTATTTTCAGGTTTTCACACACCTACTGCATGTACATTACATGTACATAAATAAATGCATATTTCTCCCATGAACCATGGTCGCATTGGCACAAAATAGAATTCAGTTCTGCTGTCATACAGTAATAATGTGAGCCTGATGACAAATTAATGCCATTAACTTGTACAGTATTTCATTGTGCATACCCCCTCTAACTCTCCCTCTCCTACCACCATGCAATTCAAACCAATAAATTAAAATAAAATAAGTTTTGTTTACAAAGACTACAAATGAGAAAACTTCACAACAATACACTATTGGAAATTATCGTGTAACACTTTGTTATATTGACTTAGTCTTAGGTCAACTTTAATCGGTTGGGGTACTGCATATGCTGAATATTTCACAATGATTTTATTTTCGCAAATTTCATGACTTAATGCAAGGGAAAATTTTCACTTCCTTTTATTTCTGTAGAAAGTTGACTCAATACAAAGAAATCATGAAAATAAACTCCGACTCGTGAATTCCCCGCCATGAAGCAAATTCATGAAAATATAAATACGCAAAATATACATATGGTGTATACAGTATGTTGACACGAATCAAGTTAAGTAATATACATGTAAAAGAGAGAAATAAGAAAATAAATAATTCATTGAAACCATTTCTATTTGACTTTTACTGTACTTGAAATCTTTGACACCTTGGACAATTTCACTCCTTTCATAACATATCTGCTCACCCTCAGAATGCTGCGTCAAGCTTGAGCACTTCAGTTCTTACACAAAATGAAAATTGACTCCCGTGCACTGCATTTTGCAACCACGATATGAAGCCCCATTTTACACCGGAAACCCCCAGGGGGAAGATACCCATGATAAAATGTAATTTGTCACGCTTCACCACTAAACGCCTCAGGCCTGCATTATGTTCACCAGTAATTTGCATGTTTCTTCAGTGGGTGTACGTCTAGTTTTCCCTGAACTCGTTCTCATGTATGTATACTTGTGCAACAAAATTAATGCAGTCCGCTTTGTACATCTAGTTTTCCCCGAACTGTGCTGGTATGTGTAAGAAAATTAATGCAGTCCCAGTTTTCTATTGATCTACATGTACAGCTTCATTTTAGTTCTTCATGTGTATGATTAGTCATCCATGTAAAGTAGATCTACATGTATGTTGTTCAATAGACTGCATTTGGATGTGTTTAATAAATTAAACAGTAATACAAATATTTAAATTTCTTTTAAAATATCATGTTGGGTGTTATTGGTAAATGCACAAACTTAAACTCGGGAAACAAAAATATCTCATTTCTATGTTACTGTATTAAACACGACATGTATACAATACAATAATATACAACATTCATTAAAATTTAAAATGAAGAGCTCTTCATATTTTATCAGCCCAACAGTACTGCCTGAATGCAGTATTTCTGCCCAAAATTCATCACAATTTCATGATATACCTGCAAAATTCTCAGGAAAACGTGTACATGTAAACATTCTTACTGTGTGGTAAACTCCAGCAGCTCCCATTGATGAACCTTGTGCACTATTACATCTACATACATATACATGTATGATCGAAGCTCAATACCAAGCAGTGTTAGCCCGTGCCAGTAACAAATTTCCTGTGGGGCAAAAGTTTTGCAGCCTGATATGCATTATAACTTGTTTTCTCCACAATCAGAATTCATGTTTTCTTTTCTCATTTCGTTCACGTCTACTTCAGATGAAATGCAAAAGTTGTGAAAACATATAAAACGAACACCATGTGAATGCCGTACCACAGCACAACACCTTATAATGTTGAGACCAACTTCAGATAGGTCGGGTGTGATAGAAGAAACTGCTTGAAAGTGTTAAAGCCATGTAATATGCAAATGATATCATTGATGTTGCTGTGCCATGTTATGTAACTTGTTTTCTTCACAATCGGAATTCATGATTTCTTTTCTCATTTCGTTCACATCTACTTCAGATGAAATGCAAAAGTTGTGACAACATAAATGGACACCATGTGAATGCCATACCACAGTACACCTTCCAACGTTGAGACCATTTTAAAGCCACGTAATATGCAAATGATATCATTGATGTTGCTGTGCCATGTTATGTAACTTGTTTTCTCCACAATCGGAATTCATGTTTTCTTTTCTCATTTCGTTCACATCTACTTCAGATGAAATGCAAAAGTTGTGACAACATAAATGGGCACCATGTGAATGCCATACCACAGTACACCTTCCAACGTTGAGACCAACTTCAGTGACGTTTGGGTGTTTACGGAAGAAACTGCTTCCAATTGAAGCCCGTCAACGACAAAGGCTTCCCAAATTAGCAACATCCTCATTAGTGCCACCTTTGTCGTCATACGAGGGCAGAAGTCCTTGCCGTTGCCATGGTAATCAAGTCATTAGAGCCACCATCCTATCCAGACATGTCTCAGGGAACTGGTCCTAGCAGCTATGTAAGTATATTATGGAATTATTTTAATGGTATGCTCAAAAGCTAAGATAATTGCATAGGATACTATTAGATAGAGATAGATAGACAGATATAGATAGATAATAGATAGATAGATAGATATAGATAGATAGATAGATAGATAGATAGATAGATAGATAGATGGATAGATGGGGCAATTCCATGATTAGCTACGTTACTACTTATGAACAACTTTACTCAGCATTTGCTCTTACATGAATATGCTTTGATATTATTTCTGTTTTGGTACTGTCAGTTCTTCTAGACTGGCACCTACTTCACACATCAAGCCAAAATCAGTAAGATCATCTTCCAGTGGGTAATAACAAGAACTTTTATTAATTATGGTTAGTACGTTACATATAAAGGACATGGAAAAAATGACAAATCTTTGTCCTCAAAGTTTCCTCAACCTGTTTTCAACTGAAACAAACTGTGATATTCATGCTATTTCTGGTATCTTGATAAGTCATTTAATATATAATTCATTGATAAAAATCTTTTCATTTTTAACTACAACATCAAAAACATGGTTAGTTACGTTACGGTTAGTTACAATTTGTCCATCTTCACAAATTTGCGTTGATTCATGTCTTTTTCAGATTTAGTATGCATATGTAGGGTTTTATTACTTTCAAAACAATGAGAAGAGGCTAAAAAAACTGCAGAATAAATGATAATTTTTCATAAAACAGATTTAGTCACACTAGTCCCGCATGTGGTATTTCATGTATGGTTCTGATTCACCCAGAGGGTGCTGTTGAAGATGTAAAATTTAGAGTAGAAATTGTTTCTTCATGATTCATACCCATTCAAACCATTAAAGGTATTGGCTAACATTTATCACAGTTAAAAAATCTGAGCTACATGATTCCCCATTGTCTTTGATAAGGTCAAAAAATGACGCCCTGAGAAAATTGTATTTCAAAATGATTATTTAGTGCTTTAAAAAAGTGAAAATCGTAAGTTGATCGGATTCACCTGCCCATTTTCTCCCATAGACCTACTGTGTGTACACCTTGCTATTTAAACTCGCCCCGAGTTTTAATTGTTTATTCAGGCATAACTTGCCATTGGCAGTGTAACTTTCTAAACTTTTTTATTCTAGGGTTTTTATTTGTCCATATGAACACTACTATGTAGTTCAGATATCAAAATTTGACAATTTTTTAATTTGAAGCTCCACAATGTTAGCCTATCACTTTAAAATATAATGCGATTCGAGATAGAGCAATTTATATAATTTGTGATTTGTCCAATAATTCATGGAAATGCCCATAGATAGATAGATAGGCAGATAAATAGGCAGATAGATAGGTGCACTGCTATACAGATAGAAAGGTACATATTATGTAGGTGGTTTGATAGATGGTCTGATCGATCGATATATCTACAGGCAGAATCTGTACTTGTACTACATGTATGTACATGATTTGATTGATAGTTGGTTAGACAGGTACATGTAGATACATGTAGGTGGATAGATACACAGATAATGTAGATAGATAGAAGATAGATAGATAGATAGGTTGGCAGATAGACAGCTAGGCAGATAGTAGGCAAATACATGTATGATAATAGATAGACGGATAAGTGGTATAGACATAAATCTGTGAAATAAGAAGCACAGTTCCTGAACTAATCGGGCAAATAAACAGTCAGTGGTCACACTCATCATCAGTGGCCATCGTGTCACAAAGATAGAAATAAAAATAATGTTCATTTCTAAATTGGATGCGCAAAAAAATGTTTGGCCAGACAGATTTCAATACTGACTGTTTATCTACTTATCATGCCGAAGCAAAGCATATTTCATATGTAGATAGACAGAAAAATGAATACATGGGTAGAAGATGGATTTTAGTCAGATAGAAAATAGACATAAATTTGTATGATTTATCTACATGCAGTAAGATTTGGATACATAGTATATATTATCGTCGGTTGTCCAGCCGAGGGCCCTAGCATATGTTCCCAGCAGAAGGGTCTTAATAGTAAGCTTTTTTCTAATTTGAGAAATATTGCCTTATTTGATATCTGGACTCAACAGACTGACAGAAGGAACACAAAATATCACACTTCTTTGATTTCTTGTGAAAAAAGCCAATGGTTTTCACATTAGAGACAATCTAGTGTTCAGGCCGTGTTCTGCCGGACAATCGATGAATTACGGTAATCATTGGTGTCTGTAAAAATAAACATGATCAAGTTTTGTAAACTGTACTCCTTGTATGTTCATAGTAAAAAGTGTTCCACAAATGGGACATGCACGGCTTGTATGACAAACAGATTCTTGGTAGTGGATGGGCTACCAGTTATTGCTTGAATGAATATTTATTTAATTCTTCCTGTTTTTCCACCATGTTCTGTCGACAGTCCACTTCCTATCCCCACGAGGTTGTAGAGAGTGAGCAAGGCTTCTGGCAGAACACGTACGCGCCATACGCTGTTGGATTTGGATGTGCAATATTCCTCATTCTTCTTGCAATTGTAAGTACCGATAGACAGTGTTGTAGTCAAGTCACCACCTTACGAGGCCAAGACCGAGTCCGAGTTACTACCTTCCGAGTCCGAGTCACTATTGTTCGAGGCCGAGGCCTAGTCCGAGTCACAACTCTCCAAGGCCGAGGCCGAGTCCGAGTCACCAACTTACGAAATAATGCAATATTTTAGGGCAAAATTTTAACCTTTAAAATTACTTTGAAATCTTACAATCAATTAAACACAATTTTTCAACCAATCAACCATTCATTCAAATCAACCAGTTACTGAAATTTATCAATTTGGGAAAAATTAAAACAAGATAAAGCAAATGCTGCTGACTTTGAGGTAAACAATATTTAATGTTATTGTAAATGGCTGTCTTCAGAATATTCAGCTGATAAAAGGGCATCGACTTTCACCGTGCCTGTCTTGTTTCAGTATTATATAGAACAGCGACATCATAGAGAAACATCAACCCACATGAATAATTGTGTGAAACTTACAAGCTGGGTAAAATAAAGTCATCAGAAGTGAATTTACTTAGCTTCAAGTTATATTAGGATTTTCATAATTCTTTTTGGCATATTAGTTGAAAATACTTCAAAATCCATGTCCAAACAAATCAAACAGGGTTTATTCTTAGGTTCACCAGATTATATAAATTCTTGCGGCCTCGACCCAAATCACCGAGGCCGCATGGTACGAGGCCGAGGACGAGTCCGAGTCACGGGATTACGAGGCTGAGGCCAAGGACTGGCAAAGTCGGCCTCGAGTCCTCCATCCCTGCCGATAGAGTACTAGAACTGAAAGTATAGTAAATCTATTATCATATAACATGTTGTATTAGGAATTGGGTTGTGAGAAAGAGGTGATAATTCGATGTTTCAGCGATATTGGGGGGGGGGGATCATTGATTTTATAGTCAAAAACAAAGAAATACAGTTTAATAAATTGGTCATTTTTTAAGTAATAAAAAATTAAATTAATTTCAATCATAAAAATACATTTTAAATCAAATAAATCTGATTTTTTTTTTAAAGGCAAAATTAAACAATGACCATGCACCTACATGTAAAAGATCCTCCATGCTCTAAGTGTCTTTGATAGGTGTAGAAATGAGGCCGTGAAAAAATTATACTTCAAAGTGATAATTTAGTGCTTTACATGTAATAGAGTGAAAATCTATGAGTACCTAGTTTGACCTTGTCCCGACTATGTCCATTTCCAGACTACTGTGTTCTTGATCGAAAGTACTTTATACTCCGCCAGAGGAGTAAGTCACACAGGATTGTCATTCATACATACCTTACCAGTGGCAGCATAACTTTCCAAACCTTTGTATTTTAGGATGTTTATTTGTCCATTTAAGCAGTATTACATGATACTATAGCTCAGGTATCATAGTTTGACAATGTTTAAATTGAAACTCCACAATGTTGAATTGTGTCCTAAACAGAAAAAAAAGGAAATATAAAAATCATCAGGGCAATTCCGTGATAAGTTACATTACACTTTATGACAAAATTTGCTCAACATTTGGCTCTTACATGAATATGCTTTGATATTATTTTTCTGTTTTGGTACTGTCAGTTCTCTAGACTGGCACCTACTTCACAACATCAAGCAAAATCATAAGACATGTTTCAGTGGGTAATAACAAGAATTTTAATTATGGTTAGTTACGTTACATAAAAAGGACATTAAAAAAAATGACAAGTCTTTGTCCTCAAAGTTTCCTCAACCTGTTTTCAACTGAAACAAACTGTGGTATTCATGCTATTTCTGGTGTCTTGATAAGTCATTTAATATATTACTTATTGATAAAAAATCTTTTCATTTTTAACTACAACATCAAAAACATGGTTAGTTACGTTACATTTCGTCCATCCACACAAATTTGCTTTTATTCATGTTTTTTTTTTTCAGATTAAGTATGCATATGTGGGGCTTTATTACTTTCAAAACAATGAGAAGAGACTGTTGGCATGGAAAAAACTGCATAATAAATGATAATTTTTCATAAAACTTAGATTTAGTCACACTAGTCCCACATGTGGTATTTCATGTATGGTTCTGATTCTCCTAGAGGGTGCTGTTGAAGACGTGAAATTTCATTCATTCATTCATTCATTCATTCATTCAATATGGTTTTATTCAAGTCATGTCTGGCAGCTATGCAGCTGAATTGCACATAATTTACATGAAAGGTTTTAAAAAATACAAAACAGTGTACAAAATTAAAATACATGACGCAATTGAATAATTAATTAATTTTTAAAAGCCCATTAAGGTATAAAGTAAAAAGTCAAAAGTATGTACAGCCTTAAAATAGTTGTCATAAACAAGCAGTATTTGATTACAGAATTCCAAAATGAAAAATTACTTAATTCACGAAGTCAGAAAAGTGTGATCATAATATTGTAACTGAATTGAAAACAAGTTAAGCGGATAAACTTAAAGTTGTGAGTTATGAAGGCTAAAGAAATAATAATATATTAAAAATACATTTGATCTTACACGTGTATTATGTTCATGATGTATGGTTGGTATACTTAAACATGGAAAAATATTGATAATAGTAAAGTAATCGACAATTTGTACTTGTAATCATATAGTGATTATTATGAAATTCAACTGACAACTTAATATGATGACTGTAACATAGATTAAGAAAAAAAATTACACTACATAGAGTTAAAAAGATGTACGAGATAAGGTATTGCACTGTTTTTCATCCTGTTTGTTTTACATTTTAGTTCAGTCATTTTCTTAGGATGTCGTTGAGATCTCCTTTTAGGGGGTGGTGGCAAGTGCTCTTAGAACTGGTTTGTCTGTTTGAGAGTCTTTTGAAAAAATGAAAAGCAGAAGTTTTCTCGCCGGCAAGAAAGGGTGGTAATATTGCAAGTGTCAAGTGCGTCGTCGTAAGTTACATATTGGTTTCCGAGGATGATACGGAGAGCTCGTTTTTGTATACGTTCGAGACTGTTGGATTGTTTTATTGTAAGACTCCCACTCCAGACAGGACAACCGTATTCACATATTGGTCTAATGTAACTGCAGTAGACAGTAAGAAGATCATCATGCGGCAAGAAATGACACTTTAAGATTCTCAACATATGGAGTTTTGCATTGGCTCGTTTCAAAATGTCATTCACATGTGAATCCCATTTCAGGTCACTTTGTATCAAAATTCCTAAAAGTTTCACAGTGTTCGCGGATTGTAATTCGTGGTCATCAATGAAAATTGCAGGGGGGATGAGAGCATTGTTAGAGAAAGTTAGAGTAGAAATGATGTCCCCCATTGTTTCTTCATGATTCATACCCATTCAAACCATTAAAATGTAATATGATTCGAGACAGAGCAATTTATATAATTTATGATTTGTCCAATAATTCATGGAAATGCCCATCAAGTTTACTATTTGACCACTTCATTTTTCTTCTCAGATATGTTACTGTGGCTGCAGGGCATGGCGAGCCAAACACTTACAAGACGAGGAGAAGAGGATCTGTATGTACCCTCCCATCAAACCCCAGACAGGGGAGGGGGCCATGGTACAGCCTGAGGCGGGGTCCTATACATATGCATCGTTAGCTCGAAGTGAACCAATTAAAATTAAAACCAAAGGATTACAAGAAAGGTACAACAGGTTTTTAGTCAGTCATTGTGTATATGTTGTTGTTTGTGTATATACTCATTATGAGGTCATTCTTCTTTCATTTTATGTCTCAACTTCTTATGGTTGTGTAGCTTTGATTGTGGATACTAAAGTTTACATATATGAAGTCTTTAACACTTTGGGTGCTGGACTAAAAATCCAGGTGCGTTAACCAGGGACTGCATTGTGTTGGACTTATGTGTATAACCTTTCAAAAATGTATGATTTTCTGTAAAAATCCCTATGCTATTGAGACAAGACATTTTAACTCATTTAGTTAGTTCAATGTGTCTTTATTTTATGATGAATATCATTGGTAGGATCTTCAGTGACATATATCATTCGAATTAGAAGGTGTGGAACTGATCGTCTTCTCAGCGAACTGGTGGGCCAGTAGTACCCCTTTGAGGTTACACGTGGGCGAGCTGGTGTGCCGTTAGCACCCAAAGTGTTAAAAGCTTGCGTAATGAAACCATGAAGAGTACATGTAGTTGGGGGGGGGGGGAGGGGGAATTGACTTACATGTACTTTTTGTGTTGTGTTTAGCATAGCATGCTGCTGCAAATGGTGTCTTTTTTTCTCTCAAAGGGAAATGGCAAGATTTGAAGTAGTTCTCAGTTCAGGATACAATGTTACTAGAATCAGTTATACTGTTTAAGGTTATCGTTGAGAAAATTTAATTTCCTCATTGTGCAATCGTTATCAAAATTTTATATCAGGCTCACACTGAACTTCAGCACTGGTAAATCAATGCTTGTCACTCCTTACGTATGTAACAAATTGAAAATATATCCTTCCAACCTGAATATTTAGTCAGTGTATACATACACAGAGCACATTTGGTTCTCGAGGCATTTTCCCTAGTAAATTCTCACTATTTCCAAAAGTAACTCACAATCATTATATGTGAAAAAATAATAAATGCTTTACTTTTTTGATGTGCCATTGTTAATATGTTGATGTCATTTGTTTTTAATACAAACCTAATATATTATTCATGTTTCATGTCATTATTTATCTCCAGGAGAAGTTCATCAGCGTCACTGACCATTGATATCAATGCACCAACAGAAACTGTGAGATGGGTTGCATCACCGCCAAAGGAGAGGTAAAGAAAAATATAATAAGCCTGTTTTGGAGTTCATTGTTTGTGCACGTGTATGCAGTCATTTGTTCGGCCCAATTCCCATGTAAATGCTGTTTTAGAGAAGAGCGGTTTTCTGCCGTTCTTGTCACAATAAAGATAAAGGCTAACATTGTGGAACCTCAGTTAAAAAATGTCAAACTTTGATATTTGAGCTACATAGTAGTGCTTAAATGGACAAAAAACATCCTAGCACGCAAAAGTTTGGAATGTTATGGTTCCATTGGCATGGTATGCAATGAAAAACAAATTAGTACTCCACCCAAGTTCTGAATCAGTCAGACCTGTAACACATTAGGAGGAAATAGACAAGGTCAGGAGATGGTTGCTCTGGATTTTCCCTCTTTTAACCCTAAAAAGACTGGGGGGGGGCCTAAAAGGCCCCCCCTCGACATTTTTTGCGATAAATTTTTAACGCGAGAAGCTATGGCCGCAATATTTCTTGACTTTTTTCTTTGAAGTCTTGCGCATCTTTTAAGCCCAAATTTGCGATGCACGGATACCCGGTTCCGAAATTACGCAACTTATCGGACTTGCATGTCACACCAAAAATCGCTCAAAAACATGAAATTGTGTGTTATTTCAATGCAAATTGTGTTTTCAGCCCAAATTCATAAATGTATGATTATTTTTACTTTTACTGATTGAAATTAACTAATTTTATGCTGTTTATGACGGAAATAATGTCGCCAACAATTTCCATAGAAAAACAATAAAAATAAAAAGTCGAAAAACAAAGAAATACATAAGAAATTCCAAAAACAATAAAATACATAAGAAAAGCATTTTTGATAGCGCGATTTTTTTAATGTGCCTCCAATCAGAATCTCGCCAAAGAGTCTTTAAACAAAAATAAGCACTTCAATGGGCTTTACTTAATGATTTACCAGACCAATTCTAAATTTCATGCATATAATTAGCATAATTAATTAAAAAATATAATTTGACTAATTTATTTGAACAATACAATATCAATTCTGTTAAGATTATTCATGGGTGAGTGTGTTGTCCTACTTTCATCGGCGATCGCGCGATCAACGGCCGAGATCTGAAGGGGGGGCCCTTAGGCCCCCCCCCCCCCAGTCTTCCAAGCCTCCAAAATACCCAGTCTTATTAGGGTTAACAGACTAAATGATCACTTTGAAGTACAATTTTTTTCAAGAAGCGTTCATTTGTAGACCTTATCAAAGACACTTAGAGCATGGAGGATTATGCAGCTCAGATATTTTAAACTGTGGTCAATGTTAAACTGTGGCTTAACATCTAGGTTATATGCATTTAACTCAAGTGATGCTACATTTTCCGAAATTTCCGGAATTGGAATTTCCAACAAATTGGCAACAAAAAAACACACACGAAATAAAGGTCTTTTGTATAGACTTTAGAAAAATAGAATCTTGTTATTCTATGTGATTCCTTTTGTCCAGTATATCACGCCAGGAACCAATAAATTTTACTATACTTTGTTTATTCTAGAAGCACCGGTATAGCTGATTACCATATGACTAAATTAAAGCCTCCATTTTTCCGGGATACGGAAAACGGAGAAAAATCGTGAAAATGGGAAGTGTAACGCGGAAAATGGGAAATCATGAAATGCTGAAGTAATAACCTTAAAATTTGTAGTAAATTACAAAATAAACAAATATTAAAATGTCTAAAATCATTCTTTAACTAAAGTATACCATTACCAAGCATTAGAGTGACTTTAATCACCCTAGCCAACCCCTCTGCGAGCCCCTCTGCAGGCCGTCTATCTCAAGAGTCAATACGGCTGCTCCATTTCACTGAGGCTGAGTTGTAATCATGCAAGTATTACGTAAAATTTGGTGTTTATATACGTAATGTTGAGTAACGCGGAAAATAGAAAATTTGAAAAACAGAATTTTGATTTTGGAAAACGGAAAAATGGAAGCCTTAGACCAAATTACCCAATACTCAATTAAAGCCGCCCAAGTATAGTTTCAGTAAATTGTGAAAAATGAAATTCTTTGCAATCATATTTTTAGATAGACCTATATGATGTATCAATACCCTGAAAACTGCTTGCTCTGAAACTACCCCATTTTGTTTTTTAGAAATTACTCAAAATGTAAAATGTTGGGGAGAACCCAACATTCCCCATGGGTAATGCACATAATCCTATGTGTTCTCTGATATTTTAAACATCAGAATTTGTCACTATAAACACATTTCAGTGAATTTCATGTTGTTTTCTAATGTCTGGGGTGACAACAGAATACTATGTGAATGATTGATGAAAAAGTTCACTGATCATCCAAAACTATACTTGGGCTTTAAACCCAGGAATAATGCCTGTATGAATAGGTGAAAATACCTTCTCAGGTATGCACCAGAGCCCAAAATTCCAATTTGAAAAGCAAAAAGCTTCACAACGTGGGAGGGGAGACACCCCCCTCGCACACCCTCCCCTCCCCCCTTTGGTCGCTCCGCTCTCGCACATGGATATCAGGAAATTGGGAATGTTCCCTTGTGGCATTTCTGTTAACCCGTTGACTACGAGATTCCATAAATCTCCATAGACTTTGGACAGGGCCCATCCGGTTCCCGTAAGCAATGGGTTAATTACAGGACAAGCTAGTTTCCAGCTGGCACATCAGTATTTTCACCCAACAACCAAATTGTTAATCATCATCATCATCATCATCATCATCATCATCATCATCATCATCATCATCATCATCATTGTCATCATCAGGCATTGTTCAACCATTGTTGGATGAAGCCCTACTCAATCAGTTTCCTTTTGCCTCTATTTGCTGTCATTCTATTCCATGTTGCTGTGTTTGCTGTTAATGATGAGCAGTCAGTCAGCCTTAAATGTAGTATGCATTATAAATGTTGGACCATGGTTTGATGCATCAGTTTTCAGTCATTTCATTTATTGTTCTCCTGATGCTAACAAACATTTGTTAAGACCTGTTCCACTCCTTTCAATAAGTAATTTGTGTATTCCTGTGTGATTGTTATCTTCAGTTCAGTACAGGAATATCTTGAATCGGCTGGTAATAGGATGACAAGAAAACAGTTACGGAATTCCATTAAAAATACAAGAGCTCTTCATGAAGAATTTTGGGTAAGTTCTGTTATTTCATCATGGGACAAAATAAACATTTTCTTCTTTTTGGTATTAGTTTGGTAGCCCTAAAATAAATAATTTTTATGTACCCAAATTACCATATTTCTTCATTTTATACAATATTAGCACTATATCCAAAAGTTAAATTGACCAACAACCGACCATCAGCACCGAGAACGATAATTTTGTGGTTTCCAATAAATGGTTTGTTTCATTTCTGTTTATAATCATTGCAATCTCTCTTGTATACTTAAGGAGAAACAAGCCGTTGTTTTCCATTACTGAATAAAAGTTGACCATAAATACCAGTAGAAATTGAAACCATGGAAAGCTACCCAGCAATTTTGAGCGTCACGTCATTTTCTGATAATAAATTTAAAGGTAAGATGAGGAATTACCTGGTATCATTTTGTCCTCAGTCAAGGACCACTTCCAATCTTGTCATTTCACTTTAAAGGGGAATGATACCCAGACATCTGCTTGCATTCAGAGAATAGATAACAATAAGAGAAAGAAAATGGTGAAAGTTTGAACAAATTTGACTGAACCGTTCAAGAGTTATAAATGTTTGAAGTTTACATAATCCTTATGTATGGTGGATTCTTAAATTGGCAACACTACCACTTTTTGAGATGAAAGTGTGGAGAACTCCCCATTGGTTTTGTACACAAATTTTCACAAATTTATGTTTTTCTGAAATGTTGTGAAGGTAATCAAATTCTTCCAGAAAACATGCCATTGTACAAATCATTTTTGCTGGGACATACTTGTACAACAAGCAAGAGGCAATCAGATATTTCATTAAAAAATGAGAATAAGAGAAAATTTGTGAACAAAGCCAATGGGGAGTTCTCCACACTTTCATCACAAAAAGTGATAGAGTTGCCAATTTAAGAATCCTCCATAACAACGATTAAATAAACTTTGAACATTCATAACTCTTGAACAGTTACACCAAATTTGCTCAAATTTTCACTGTTGTATTTCTTTTATTGTACTGTATTCTCTGAGTACAGGAAGATGTCTGGGTTTCATTCTGCTTTAGAACTAAATACAAAGTTTTTGGGCTGGGATCTATGGTGAATGTATGTTATATTGAAATCAAATCATCTGTAATGATGAGTTAGGGTTAAAGAGAATCCACAGTATTGGTTGATGATGGAGAATCTTTTATCAAAATTGTGCATTTCATAGGTTTCCAAGTGAAAGTACATGTATACTATGTTTGCATTAGTATGTCGGACTATTGCACTTCATATGAACATGTAATAAATAAATGTACATGTACGTTTGGCAGTTTGAACAGGCGAAGTTTCCATATAAGTACCCCTCAATTGCAATGTCACAATTAGCATTGTCCCTGCATTGCAGCAGTGGGGATTTATGTACAGATTTTTTAAAAAAAAAGTGTCCTATTGTTTTCAACTACTCTCTCATGTACTACAGTGTGTATCAAAAAAAGCTTGAGAGCTTCTGCAGCATCGGTCTGCAAGGCATTAAACATTGAATATAAGAACACAATTCTGTGCACAAATGTATTTTGGGCCGATTGTACAAAAGTGGGTTGTGCTCACTCATGCGTGAAATACTTTCAATACCAACAGTGTCATCAGATAGGTTAGGTCTAAGGGAAAATATTAATACCAAAAACTAATCTCAAGATCATGAAATTTTTATGTAATAATTGTTTTTTCTAAGTGTCTACTTTTTTGATACACACTGTATAGTGACACTTTCAGAATACCATCTGTTCACAAAAGATTTGAAAACAGTGGATATTGAAATTATGTTATTCTGCAAGTACTCAATCTTCTCTTTAAAGACACTTTATAACTTTGTGGAAGCCTCATTTAAAAAAACTTTGAAACTTTGCTATCTGACATATCTGGTAGTTTTTGGATGGACAAATAAACACCCTATAACACAAAACTTTAGAGAGTTATGCGGTAATTCGTAAAATATGTACAGATCAAAATCGGCACATGAATTAAATCTCAGCTGATAGAAAAAAGACATTAGTAGCATGGGGAATCACGTAGCCCAATTTTTTTTAAACTGGAAACAGTGTTATATGATGCCTTTAATTTTTAATGTGTTTCATTTGTTTTGTGTTCAGGATATACCCATGAATCATCCTGAGAGTGTGGAGGTCCCGGGTTCAGCAGCCAAAAATCGTTACAGCACTATATTACCAAATCCACTGACCAGAGTGGCTCTTCCACCCATAGCAGGCGATCCCCTCTCCGACTATATCAATGCAAACTTAATCAGGGTAAGGATGAATGTGGGGGCCGAAAGGTCAAAGATCAAAGGTATAGTTCACTATTAGTTCCTTTCAAGCAATAATATGCTTAACCCTTAACATGCCAGGGGATTTGAATCTCTATGGATTTTCTGTGTGTTATTTGGTGAAGATCTGCAACTTCGGTACATGAAGAGTTAACATATGAAGAGTTTGATCGCAATTTTCTACCAAAAGTGAGTTATTAACATCAACACATTTATCACATACCCAGCCAACGATAGTATGAAATTTGAAGCCAAAATTCCACAAGCAAGTACAAAATATCACAGGTTTTACTGTTATTTTTCCATAGGCGTGTGTACAAACTCGTCCAAAGAAATACATGTTTCTCCAGAGTTACTAATTGTGAGTTAACCTGTTTTGCGATCAAACTCCTGATATTGTTTACTGCAGAGTGTTTAAAGGTTGTTATAGATTATCATTAAATGTATCATAAAAAGTAGTAGTTATCAACATAGACAGATGGACTAATTACATACTTGAGGTCAAATGATCAAGACCATAAGTCATTTTGCTGTAAGTAATTAGACTACATAATGATATCTATGATATGTGCTCATTGATAATTCCGAGTAATGACATGCCATTCTGAACATATTTCTTTTTTTTTTATTTTGGGAGGGGGGGGGGTTGCTTTTGTATTTCTTACATGTATTTGATGTTTCATGTGGTAAGAATACCATACTTAGCGATAAATTATTATAGACCCAAACTATACATTGTCTTTAAAAGAGGAAGTAAATTAAGAAAAGTGTGACATGCTGAAGCCTGCTGTTTTCTTCTTCTTTGCTCTCCCCACCCCCCCCCCCCCCGTGGAGGGCATAAGGGTGAGGGGGTAGGACTCAACTACCCATTACTGCCTCCCCCAGCTGCATGCCTGTGTTCACTTGTTTGTCGCTTGAATCTATCTGTGTTTTCCACAGGGTTATGATCGAGAACCGAATGCATTTATTGCAACGCAAGGGCCTATGACGCACACACTAGCAGATTTCTGGAGAATGGTGTGGTACACCGACGCGCCTATTATTGTCATGGTAACCAAACTCAAGGAGAGAAAAAGAGTGAGTAATAAAGATAGGAATGTTGTCACGATGACCCTGTTCACACTAGGGAAATCGCTTCGTCGGTCAAAGATTGAACAAAGATTAGAAATTAAATTTATCAGATGTAGATGTGTGGCGTTCGTTCGACTAAGATTAAAATTGCTTTGTTTGGTGAAGCTAAAGAGGTTCTTTCGATTAAGCAGTTGTTTTATTCAACGAAGCAACTTCATAACGTGTACGCACGCTTCATTCAATTAAGCGAAGTGATCCGTAACGAGTGACCCACTTGGCCCAAATTCCGGTTGAAGTACTTCATCACCAAGCAACCGTCATTACAAACATTCCACGGGTCAAATGCATCAGCTGTTTACTGCACAGGACTTTCGCTTCTTTTCGCTGTAGAATTATTCGAAATAAGCTGTCGCTAGCGCAGCCACAAAGTGCATTGGTTCGACCGCCATATTCGAGAGTTCATTTCCTGCGGTTTATCCTGACTTGCTATTATAACCTGGAAGTATAATGATGACCAACAGGGGGTGTTGACAATTTTAATTCGATCTTCGTTCAAAGTACTCTGATGTGGATGGAACCATATCTTCATTTGATCTTCATTCAGCGAAATGTGGACGCCCGTTTAATTAGCTGACGAAGTCTTTATTTATTCTTCGTCGAACAAAGACGTACTCTATTGTGAACAGGGTCAGTGATCAAGACAATAAGAGGTATGCCATAACTGTTAGATATATTTTTATGCCTCTGCAACGAAGTTGCCGCAGGCATCATGTTTTCGGGTTGTCCGTCCATGCGTCCGTCCGTCCGTTACCGGATCTCGTTACCGCGATAACTTGAGAACCCCCGATCGGATTTTGATGTAATTAGGACCAAGTATGAACTATGAGCCACCAATGAACTGATTAGATTTTGGAGCTGAAAGGTCAAAGGTCAAAGGTCACCGGGCCTTAAATATCCCTGATTTGGGCTCGTTACCACAATAACTTGAGAGCGGCTGGTCGGATTGTCATGTAACTTGGGTGAAGTATGTATTATGACGCGCCAATGAACTGATTAGATTTTGGAGCTGAAAGGTCAAAGGTCAAAGGTCACCAGGCCTAAAATATGTCTGATTTGGGCCTCTTACCATGATAACTTGAGAACGGCCAGTCAGATTGTCATGTAACTTGGTTGAAGTATGTATTATGAGGCACCAATGAACTGATTAGATTTTGAAGCTGAAAGGTCAAAGGTCACCGGACCTTAAATATGTCTGATTTAGGCTAGTTATCACGATAACTTGAGAGCGGCTGGTCGGATTGTCATGTAACTTGGGTGAAGTATGATTTATAAGGCACCAATAAACTGATTAGA
>JZLH01S0072909.1:15651-31918 GCA_001188425.1 Eucidaris tribuloides | reverse complement strand
GAAAACACCATCAACTATACAAAATTGTCAATTTTATGTTGCAATTTGGCGCGCGGAGTGCGCCGAAAATTTTTGACATTTTTTTCACTTTTTGCCCCCCCCCCCACCCCCCAACTACCGAAACACGGATCGACCGCCCTGATGATGAGTAACGAACACGTGCTGTGAAAAACCATGGACGTCCATGGAAAAACAAAATGAAACGTATGTACAACGTGTTTGCGCTGATAGAATGACCATGACGGATATATAGGTCAAAGTTTGGCCAGAGAGGTATGGTTCGTCAAAGTACATAGTGAAATGATTCCTGTGACAACATTAAAATTTGCACAGGAGTGTGAAGCGAAGCCATACAAACCGAGTGCAATATAGTTGTGATCCGTCAAGCAAGGGCTGTACCACTTATTACGTGCTCTTAAATCTACAAAATGTTTCATAAATAACAAGCAGAGAATCGCATTAATATGATTAAATTATATTAATCATTTTTATGAGATAAACACAGAAACACGGGCACACACGCACGCACACACACACACACACACTTATTACGAATTTAAGAAGAAACATATCATCTAGTGGTAATAATTAAATCATTATAACGTGTGATCATCCTCTTACTAGCAATGTTGAACCTAAAAACAAAATCACCAACACTGTTTTAACAGAAACAAACTTTATCAACATTGGGCAGCAAACAATCTGAGAAAAGTTATGAAAATAAGTGTTTCACCGCCAGCACAAAATCACTACAAAATAATAGTGGAACCACGTATAATTTAACTTGGCAAAGTAAGATGTATTTTATCATTGAAGCCAAGTAAAAATTCTTGAAAAAAAACCTACAAACTGTAGAGTTCAAAGTATTGCGATAAACAGAATTAGAAAGTGGAGTATCTTTATACCCTTATTACCCTTTGGAATGAATCTTCATTCCTTATAATCTCTCTTTGCTTAAAGGCAGGGTATCTTCAACAGAAAACTAACATCGTGTAAATGCAATTTCATTAAAAACACGCTGTATAGCAAACAAAAGGAGCTAGAAACTCAGTTTTTGTAAAATTATAGCGGCCACTAGATTTTGAATTGAATTGAATCAAAGTATCCTGGATACCAAATTCTACTATCAAACACATAATAGCGCATGAGTAAAGTGTAATAATAGGTAATAAAGTGTGTGCACGATTTAAAGCAGTCATTAAACTGAATTAGATTATTGAAATTATTTTGCAATTATAATGAAATATTCGTTGTTGGACAAGAATTATCAGAAATCATGGTTGATGGCATTTTTTGGAGCGTTGCACCTTGCATTATAATCATGTCAACCATTGGGAAAGTTCGCCTTTCGCAGAGACTTGTACTGGATTGCGGAGGTGGTTGTCCAATCGGCCAAAAAATGCATTTGCGCACATGCAGAATTTTGTTCTTATACATGTATATAGCAATGTTTAATGCTTCACAGACCGGTGATGCGAAAGATTCACTGATGTGCACCAAGTATGAATCCTCCAGCATTGTTCAGAGAATAGACAATATGAATCTGTGATAAGAAGACAAAAATGAAACAATATTCGGTACACCTCCTAAAAAAAGGAAGAATATGTCATGAAACAATGATTCAGATACACCCTCCTAAAAAGAAGAATATGTCATGTTGCAAGCAGAACAGTGAATTGGCAAACAACAAATGAAGAATATGTCATGAAACAATCACGACAATCGATTCAGATCACACCCTCTAAAAAGAAGAAATATGTATTGTTTGCAAGATAAACAGTGAATTGGCAAACAAAATAAATATTCATTTTCTTCTTTTTAGGAGGGTGTATCTGAATCATTGTCGTGATTGTTTCATGACATATTCTTCATTTTTGTTTGCCAATTCACTGTTCATCTTGCAAACATGACATATTCTTCTTTTTTAGGAGGGTGTATCTGAATCATTGTTTCATGACATATTCTTCTTTTTTTAGGAGGGTGTATCTGAATCATTGTTTCATTTTTGTCTTTCTTATCACAGAATTGATATTAGTTATTCTCTGAGCATGCTGAGGATTCAATACTTGTGCACATCAGTTGAAATCTTCTGCAGCATTGGTCTTAAAGGCATTATACATTGACTATAAGAACACAATTCTGTGCGCAAATGAATTTTTGGCCGATAGGACAAAAGTGGGCTGTGCTCACTCATGCTTGAAAAAACTTTCAATACCAACAGTGTCATCGGATAGCTTAGGTCCCAGGTAAAATATTCACATAAACAAGTAATCTAAAAAACATGAAAAATATTTTTAACAATTTTCTTCCTAAGTGTCTACTTTTTTTATACACACTGTATGGCCTATATGGGTGAATTTTACCATCTCGAGCAGTTATGTTATTAATACGAATGAATCAATAAGTGAAAGACGTTATGTTTATACGTAGACCAAGTCCACAATGAAATAAAGATCGGTTCATGACTTCATGTACAGCTAATTAGTACTTTGTTGCATGCATACAAATGACACAGACACACCACTGACCTAAGAACAGACGTTTAAAAAACCCGCTTGTGCCAAACAGAGCACTGTTGAACGAACACCAAGCCAGAAGAAGGAACGTAGTCGCAACCACAGCCAATTGCACGCACAGTTTTCTAGGCGCCATGTTGTGGCATTAAAGAGTCTGCTTTCAGTGACTGATGTCATATGCAAAGGTTGGACCATGGTTGGACGGACTTCCCCTGTTCACCTTTACAGTGTACGGAACTGACCTTGGGAATTGACCTTGTTTGTTGTGTCGTTGCGGACGACAAACCCGAGTTAGTCTGCTATACAGACTTTGAATGCCTATTGATGTAATTTTCCATCATGTTCCATAGCGCGACTGCTACATAGAAGCTATAGATTTAAATAAGAGCTGGGTTATACAGTGTGTATACACAAATGTTACAATAGAAAATATATTTTAATATTTTTTTTATTCATGAACAATTTCATTCAGTTGGGTATTTTCATTAAGCTAAATGACCATACAAACCAGTACAATTTATTTCATTTCATTGTGTCAATCTGGAGATATGATGTATTTTCTGCAATGACGCGAAATCGAGTTTGTACCACTATACACTCTAGCTTCATGCCTACATATCTAGATGTTGTACATTGTTTAAACTATCTTTTAATATAGAAACCATTAAAAGGCGTTAAAGGCATATAATAGGCTAAAATTGTGGAGCTTCAATTTCAAAATTGTCGACTGTGATATCTGAGCTAAATTGACAAAACACACTAGATTACAAAAGTTTGAAAACTATGCTGCCACTGGCAAAATATGCATGAATGAACAATTTCTACTGCGGCGGAGTATAAAATGGCCTAGATCTACACACGGTAAGTCTATGGGAGGAAATGGGCATGGTGAATCCGGTCAACCTGAGTACTCGTAGATTTTCACGTTTTTAAAGAACTAAATAATCATTTTGAAATGGGTCTACAATTTTTTCGGGGCTTCATTTTCAGACCTTATCAAAAAGACTTAGAGCATGGAGGATTATACGTAGCTCACATTTTTAAACTGTGGTCATTGTTAGCCTATGGCTTTAAAATGATCATGAAATGGTTCAGTGATTATCACAAACACATTTCACGTAGTCACAGTTATGCTGTTCTGTCATTTTTATTCAAAAGAAGAGACATTACATAAACACAGGACATGAAATTGTAGCACATATGCGGTTCAACATGAAAACAGTGTGAATGTCCAGTCGAAGGAACGGTAGTCATATATAACCTTACAGTAGCGGCCTTATACCTGCAAGGGGTCAGGGACAGTTTTTTTGCCGTTAGCATCATGAAACATCAAGTGTAATATATTTTTGAAGAATAAATGTTTCTATGAGTTCTTTTATTATTGTTTCCGTAATTTAGGATGTTATTCTGTTTTAATTTCTATTGTAATTAAGACATTTTAAAGTGCCAATGTCGATTTTGACCATTAATACAAAAAGTGGTACAAACGCGATTTTGATTGACTGCACAGCAGTAATCAGTAACCGCTGTGATTCAGTCCCGGCACTATACACTCACCCTACAAATGTGGGTCAACATTCCGTACATATACTTCTCACTATTTTTTTTTAACACAATCGTGAATTTATCATACAGACTAACCATATCTGTATGGATTATTTTCTTAGCGCCATCATTGCAAACAATCTATCTAATTTTCGATTCGACTATGCAAAATGATCGTGTCATGTTTATATAAGAAAACGAAAACAAAAAAATGCATAATGTTAAAGGTATTCGCTAACATTTACCACAATTAAAAAAAATCTGAGCTACATGATTCCCCATACTACCATTGTCTTTGATAAGGTCTAATAATGACGCCCTGAAAAAATTGTATTTCAAAATGATTATTTAGTGCTTTAAAAAAGTGAAAATCGTAAGTTGATCGGATTCACATGCCCATTTTCTCCCATAGACTTACTGTACACCTACGCTATTTAAACTCGCCACGAGTTTTAATTGTTTATTCATGCATAACTTGCCATTGGCAGTGTAACTTTCCAAACTTTTTTTATTCTAGGGTGTTTATTTGTCCATATTAACACTACTATGTAGTTCAGATATCAAAATTTGACAATTCTTTAAATTGAAGCTCCACAATGTTAGCCTATCACTTTAATGGTACATGTAATAAAAATTTGACATATAACCAGGTAATAATTGTAAAGGGAAAACCGCTATTAAAGACTTCCCAGGTCCTAAACTTATGATGAAGAATCCCATTTATGTAAACCTTTTTGTGACAAGAGCAGAACAAATTTTGTTGCTTATCAGGACCATTTTTTTTTTGCATAGAAACAGTTCGTATGAGAACCACTTTGTTCAAAATGGCGCTGACCGGACCCTTTTGTTGATCCAAAGGTTCTCATTACCACCCAAAATGGTTCTGCTATTGTTGCAAAAATGGTTCTGAAACGAATCTTTTTTTATAGAGTGTATATATGATATTCTGACAATATTATTTGATGAAAGTGTAATGACGCCATCATTAAATGACAATACTAAAGTATATCACCGAGATGAGGAAACAAAAACCCTTATCAAGGTTCATTTGATAAATGTGTTATTCGGGTTGGCAGGAATCCCTTGATAAAATAATACATTGTTAACCCTTTATGTGCTAACGGCTCACCGGCTCGCCCACCAGTGGGGTAACAGCCGGGGGGACAGGGGGCAGACTGCTCCCCCTCCTAAAAAAATAAATAAATCAGCGGAAAAATGCACCAAACCACCAGGAAAATGAAAGGAACGGACGCACGTTTTGGACATACATGCAGTTACCGGGAAATGTTTGGCTGTGCCCCCTTCCCCCGATAACAGGCACCTGTTACGCTGCTGCCGCCCACGTGTTACCTTAATGGGGTACCGTCGTCCCACCGACTTCCCGAGAAGACGATCCCTTTCATACTTCTTAGTTCTAAATATAAATATCACTGAAATGACTACAAATGGTATTGTTCGTGAAATGGAGACACATTTAACAAAATAAATGATTTTAAATGTTTTGTCTTAAAGTGATAGGCTAACATCGTGGAGCTTCAATTTAAAAAATTGTCAAATTTTGATATCTGAACTACATAGTAGTGTTCATATGGACAAATAAATACCGTAGAATAAAAAAAAAGTTTGGAAAGTTACACAGCCAATGGCATGTCATGCATGAATAAACAATTAAAACTCGGGGCAAGTTTAAATAGCCTATAGTAAGTCTATGGGAGAAAATGGGCAGGTGAATCCGATTAACTTACGATGTTCACTTTTTCTAAAGCACTAAATCATCATTTTGAAATACAATTTTTCAGGGCTTCATTTTTAGATCTTATCAAATACAATGGTAGCATGGGGAATCATGCAGCTCAGATTTTTTAAACTATGGTAAATGTTAGCCAATACCTTTAATCATATTTTATTTTTAGAGAAATGATACACATTTGAAAGGTTATCCACATACATGCAATTACATAACACTCCAGTCTCTTTACACTTAGCAGAGAGCATGTGTGGTTGGTCTTGTATCAATTTTATAAGAGCTAGTAAGCATCGTATTTGTTTTTATTTGAAAGCACTTGAAATTTCCCTGTACGACTTTCATGATAAGCAGGGAATCACAGACACACGCGCACACACACACACACACACACACACACACACACACACACACACACACACACACACACACACACACACACACACACACACACACACACACACACACACACACACACACAGATAAAATTGGACTTAGGTCGTATTTTGTGATACTACGAATTTCAGAAACATCGTTAAGTGGCATTAATTACATCACGATAATTCTCTTATTAGCAATGTTGAATACGAAACATCAACAACATGCATTGTTTTACGAGAAACAAACTTTATCCACATTTGGCAGCAAACAATCAAAAGAAAGTTGTTAAAATAACTATTTCACCACAAGCACAAACTCACTACCAAATAATTATGAACCATTGATAAATGACTTTGGCAAAGCGAGATGTATTTTATTATTGAATAATATTACTGACAATATAATACTACCGAACTGACTCAGTTCAGTGAGCTTCACATTGAAATTAAATGACAGTTATTGTTTGGTGCGTTTTTCAAATTCTAGGCAATATCTAATATTTGGATGCTACAGACACGTCCTTCACATATAGCCTAAGGAGCATGAGTGATATTTTGTTGTGCTTCTGGAGACTGCAGTGAAAAAGAGATTCCCTTCCTTTAAAGCTATACCCGGGGGCGTTGCCTGGTTGCTAGGACATCCAAACCCTGAGGCAATATTGCCTGAAAGAGCAAGTGGTCCATTTTCCTTTCGGCGTTTGTTACATGCTCATGCTCAATGACCAATGAGGAAAGAAAACAGAGGTAGATGTAAAGAAATAGAAAACACTAAATATGAGCCTACACTGTAAAGAGCGTGTTATCAAATTAGACCTTAGCCTTTGGAAAGTCATAGCATAAGACAAGATGTGTTTAGAAAATGTGTACTTAGATTATTCTTGTTTGAGATTACTTAGGCTGGTATTCTCAGAAACAGACTAATTTAGTCCCCCGACTTATACTCTGGATTGTTAGTCGATTGTTTTAGGGACGCCGAGTGATAGCATATTCACTTCATGCTTATTTATTGAAATTTGTAATGAAGTGGAAAAATAGCCCAAAATTGTTACAAAAATAAACATTCTAATCCTTTTCACGACAAAAATATTAGTAATTTGTTGCAGATTAAGGCACCAAACGTGTAATAAATATTGTTTGAAGTAGTGTTCCATAAAACAGGCAACAAACCTTCCATATACATGACATATAGTTATTTTGACAAAGTTAGTCCACTTTCCAGAATACCAGCCATGGCGTTAAGAAATTGGACACAGATGTTTAATGATTTGACACACGACATTTTAACCTCTGAACATGTGTACGAATGATAGAAAGAAATGTGTTTAGAACAGCGTTTACTCGCTCCACGCAGGTTTTACAGTGTATTCGAAGTATATATCACATGTCTTTAATGAATCCCACAATACCATATACATGTATCTTGTACAGGTGAATGGTTCTTATAGTGAGGCATCTGAGACCAAACATTTGAAAGCGATGAGCTGCATTAATAATTGCTTTTGTCACGTGCACAAGTTTCGTTCAAATGACCTTTGTTCAAATTATAACTACGAATAGGTTGATTGACTCCCACAAACATTGACTTCTCTAATGACGTGATAATGTACGTGGTGAATGTAAAAATTACAACTTGCAGAAACTAATTACTTTTTATCATTTTTACAATACAGTACACTCTCGTTATAAAGAACACTGTAATAACAAAATTTCAGTATAAAGAAGTAAAATCTTTGGTCCCATATCTTGGATTTCCTTTGTATTTTATTGTTTATGCAACCCTGATACAAGGGCATTTCGTTATAAACAACCAATTTGATGGGTCCCAAGGACATGCTTTATATCAAGAGTGCACAGTACATTGTATCTACAATGAAATCAAATTGCATAACTACGTAGATCAGCTTTGCGCGATAAGCAGTAATAAACATAATGCAGAATGCACATATACACATTATTGAGTGCTAACAATATTGTAATCCTCCCGATTAAATGCAAAACAAACAATTTTTGTCATTAGTCCTAAATAACAATACAATAACAATGTTAAAAATAAACCTATTTAAATATTTGACATAATAAGCACTGTGCTAAATTTGTGACAGATCAAAGACAGATAAGTATGCAAATGTTAGAGAATCAAGTTCTCGGAATGCATATTGAGACCTAATGTTCATGATGATAATTATACAACTTTTGATATACTTCTTCATACTTACACATACTTACAATTATACCAACTCACTATATTTCAAGACTATAAAAAATGCATGTATTTACTATGCAGATTATACAGATTATAGTTAGTCTAGGAATGCATAACGAAACCCGTCGTTCATGATAATTATTCAACTTACCAAATACTTTTTCACAGTTACGACAATACCACATGCGCTATATTTCAGGACTATATTTCTTTGACACTAGGCGAAATAAATCTGTTTCAAATTCACACCAAATTGACATATTGAGGTAAAATTCAAGTCATTACAGTACGTAAAATAGGCATTACACTCATACAAACAACATTATACAAAGAGGCCTGGTCAAACTCACAATACCACTATCGCTATATTTCGGAACTACATTTTTCGATACTAGTCAAAATAACTTTGTTTCAACACAAAGTTAAAATATTACAATGAAATTCAAGTCACTATATTCAGATAGTACACGGAATAGGCATTGCACTCATACACAAGACGTTTTCTAGAAAAAAAAAATCAATTGATTTCAGTTGCTGGCGAATACTACAGAAGCAATTTGCTATACCTAGTAACTAGTACTCCATGATTGCTATATTACACTACAAATGCAATGCATGGTAACAAAATAACAAATACAATGCGACTTACACAAACTTATCGTGTTGTTGAGTAATATTCAGTTGATGATGTATATTACAAGTGTGTGCACGATTTAAAGCAGTACTTAAACAGGAATTAATGATTGAAAGGATTTGCAATGATTCGTTGTTGGAAAAGAAATATCAGAAATCGCGGTAAAGGGCATTTTTGGAGATTCATACAGCTTGCATTATCATAATTATCAATATTACTTCTGTGTTGAAATAAACGAACCATTTGTCTCCAACTGAACAAATTAAGGACACGTCATTCCAACCGGGGTACAAACTGCAAGGCAAATATTGACATTATTTCAACTCATTTCGTTCTTGGAAAATTCAGGTGGTTTACTCCCCACCCTATCAAAACATTAACCAAATAATTTTCTCATAAAATATTAGTTATCATCTTTGGCAAAACGTGACGTGAAATTACATTCACGATTATTAAATGATATGTTGCTGATGTTTTTTGTGTATTTTCGCAATTTATTTTGCAATATGGTTAATCATCACTTCAACCATGGGCAGAGTGCGTAGTTTTCGTGGAGACTTGTACTGAATTGCGGAGGTGTTTGTGTTTTCCAAGAGATAGTCCCTCAGTTCCTCAAAGGTTCCAGGTTTAACGATGTGAATCCGCGGGGCGGAGATGGCCTTCTCGCGACGAAGTCTTTGGTAGTCGCTGTTGCGACTCTTTAGTTCGTCGTCGATCTGTAGCAGAAAGGATGAACACAATAAATTGTATGAAGTATGAGACTTACGTCGGGGCCATATCCTGTATTATTGATACAATAACCCAGCTAGCACATAATGTTTTCGTAACATTTCTAAAAGGTTTCCAGAATATGTTTTCCAAATAATGTTTTTTAAAATCGTTTTTATAACATTAAAACAACATAATGATCCACATGTTTAACATTTTTATAATGTTTGTGCTACCTGGGACGTCATGGTATGCCCAGTCATACAAAATATCGCTGTTGATGGGTATTTTTTTCTTCATTTGTGTGTGTGTGTGTGTGTGTGTGTGTGTGTGTGTGTGTGTGTGTGTGTGTGTGTGTGTGTGTGTGTGTGTGTGTGTGTGTGTGTGTGTGTAGTGTGTGTGTGTGTGTGTCGTGTGTGTGTGTGTGTGTGTGTGTGTGTGTGTGTGTGTGTGTGTGTGTGTGTGTGTGTGTGTGTGTGTGTGTGTGTGTGTGTGTGTGTGTGTGTGTGTGTGTGTGTGTGTGTGTGTGTGTGTGTGTGTGTGTGTGTGTGTGTGTGTGTGTGTGTGTGTGTGTGTGTGTGTGTGTGTGTGTGTGTGTGTGGGGGAGGTGCGTGTGTGTGTGTGTGTGTGTGTGTGTCTCTCTCTCTCAAACATCGAGACGTACACTGGACATCCATCACTTTCTTGTGGTGGTGGTGGTGGTGGTAGACCCCCCAGTGCCCAAAATAGCGCGTTGAAAGAACAGAATTGGGATTTCATACTCTAACACACATGCTAGCCACAGATTAATTCTGGACACGGATAATCCGTAATCTCACAAAAGATCCCACAATCTTCCAATGATACTGTCGTACTTTGGCAAAAGGAAGCAAGTAACAAATCCGGCTCAAAATTGAGTATTGATGTTTTTGAAATATCACAAGTATGCTTTACCTTCAGACAAAATTTGGAGAACAAATCATATTCTATCAAAAGATATATCAGTCAAAATGCAGTGATGATGTATTGATTTCAAAGTAAATGACAAACACAAATTTGTCATTATTCAAAAATGCTACTTCCGTCATAGTAGAGCGAACAGAAACCATAAATATAAGTGTACCGGCATTACCATTTGTTTCTCCTCCTCTGACAAAACCACCTTTTCTCTTCCTGCGACGAATTGCAGTTCCACGAAAATCAGGTAATATGGCATTAGTTCATCTCGCTCAAAAACTACAAAAAAATCATAAGACATCCACATTATATATCAAAGTTGTGTATTTGGTTATTGTAAAGAAATTCAGTGTGTTGGACAATTGATCTGAAAGTGAGAACATAACTTTGTTACTCATAAATAAATGTCCAACACATATTTTCTTTTTCTTTTTCTTTTTTTTGGGGGGGGGGGTGGAATTCAAATTTCGTTGCATCAGATAAGAACATGTAATATATTATACACACAATCGCAAATTGGAAGCAATATCTACAAGTAGTTTGTGTGCAACTACAATAGTGCATCATCAAGTTTGTTAAGTTTTGGAATATTTTGTACAGCATTGTATTTTTTTTTTGTCGTATTTTTTATGAAATATATTTCTAAGTTAACATATGAAATGTCCTTTCCTCGTGATAGCATTTCTAAACGCACAGAAAATTATATGGGGATTGGCGTGATAGATTTCAAAAACGTATCTGAGGTGTTTATCGGAACCTTATTTTACCATTATTGCCTATTTGATTTTCAAACCATGATGAAGTTGTTTTTTGCGTTGTTGGCTCTTATAATGTGTATTGTGCAGTATTGTATTTATATCGCTTTATATAATTGGTGTAAAGCACATTTGCCATGCATTTGAACACATCAAATTTCCTTTTGAAAAATTTGGACGATAATAAACTAGTATTATAGCTTACAATACACGAATAATTAGTAATCCAATTGAAGATTTAATATTTTTGAAGCACCCATGATGGATTGTAACTATGGACGAGCCGTTACCTGAGCACTCTTCAGAGAGCAGTGTACTTTCTGCCACAGCGAATTCCGTTAGACTCGCATCGGGCCACTTGTCGACGGCTGCAGCTATACTCTCCTTCACCACTCGCTGGTCCATCTTTTCGTAACCGAGATTTAACATCATGCCAGTCCTGCAAAGATAGCCAGAAGTATAAGCATCGTCTACGACACGGGCTGAATCTTCAACAAATTAGAAAACTAAAGCCTAATTCAAATTGCCAACCTCAATTTTGCATTATCTTGCTACTTATTGTTTCTACCTTGGTACAACGTGCTTCATGCACTTGTGACTTAATGAAAAGAAAGCATATCTATGACTGTATTGCCTCAGTAATAACCGTGTTCTCTTACATTACGTGGTCGATCAACAATCAAAATTGGAAAAATGGTTCAAGATGTCCGGAGTTCACACATTTGGTGACAACAAGACATCAATAATCTAAGAGATAGCACGGTTATACAAACATAAACCCCCTTCACAGTGACACATATCTCCATCTCCATCTCAGTTCCGTATCAGCTCCGGAGCAGAACTCGAGAAGTTTAATATGAAGTGACTTAAAGGGAAATGACATGATTGGGTGTAGTCATCAATTGTGAAAGAATACCACTGTCAAAATTTGGTAATCAAAGGTTGACTCGTTCTAAGATAATTCCATCTGTATGCCATGTGACAGGCAAATCTGTTGTGAAGGGTTCTATGGGAGGTATTTATATCGGGGCTCGAGAGAAACTATGTTCACGCTTGATTCGGCTTACGTAAACAAATTCAAGATAAATCCTTCCAGCCAAGAAATACAATCCAGATGGTGTATCCATTGATATATTTTTTAAGCTAGTTTGGTTCAAGAGGCATTTTTTGTTTCTCCCAATCATGTCACTGCTCTGTAACCTGGCATAAATTAACCCGGGTTAATTTGATCCGGATCAAATCAAACTACCTCTAAAGGCGGTTTGACGCCGGAGCAGCACCGGATCAAGTGCAGTTTGACGTGAATCCCGCTCAACTCGATCCGGATTAAAATTCCGCAGCGCACGGAAAGATCAAAGTCCATTGTACATTTTCTATCTCACGCGCCAGGAGCACATGGAGTAATGGTACTGACACTATTGTATTTGTGTGTGGTTAGGCAGGCCAGATGATCACAATGCATTGCGCGGAGGGTATTTCTGGCCAATGTAATTTGCGTCTGTTCGGGATATCGAACATGGCAACAAATCGGCAGACGAGAAGATGATGTGAAGGGGACCCAAAGATTTGATTCGGAGCTGATCTGGTGTTGATACGGTGTTTTGAGGTCAATGTGAAAGGGTTTAAGGAGTGGCGATCCGGATCAGTGCCGGAGCAGCGCTGCATTACGATCGGGTATTTTGATGTGAACGGGGTTATAGAAAGAATTATGAAAGCATACCGGTACATGAATTCGACCACAGGGGTGTTTTCACAGAAACCACTGACGCGGATGACATCTCCGAGTCGATATCGATAGAGACCGTTGGGCTGCGTAACGACCACTTCATAGCACTGTCCAACCTCAACTTCATCCACAAAGTATGTTTTAGGTGAAGGGTCATCCTGATATTGAAAAAAATTAAATGAAAACAACCCAATAAGCTTGTTGGTCATGCAGAACGCTGATGGGACACCTTCAATTTCTATAACATATTAATGCTGCCATTTAAAAATTGTTAATTTAAAATCATACACGTAAGCATTTTAAAACAAATTGCCATATCAATCTAATACAACTGCATACTTTCTTATATACCTAACATGCTAATTTCTACTGGAATATATATGTACACTGTACATAATAATGCAATACATCAGATATTTTTTTGCGTTTTCCCTGAAATTGACTGTAAACATAATTTCCTGAGGCATAAAAATACTACTTCTTTCACAAGTTAAAAAGGATTGCGAGCAATATTCATGTTCAGTTGTGTAAATATTATTGTACATGTCAACAAACTTGGAGTGAAGTAGGACATCTCCTATATTTGGATATTACATTTTGTTACTGATATTTTATACATTGTCGTCATAGGAGGAGGCCCAGAAAGAACAAAACACAACGTAAAAACAGAAAAATAATATTTAGAAAGATGCGTACATTTGCTCCACTTTGATGAACTCGATGACTACATCCCGTATCAGACAAACCATTCCTTCCGTGTACTTTGCTTCTAAACCAATCGCAATTGAAGCTTCAGAGCAGCCGTAATAAGTAGACAGGAGAGGCAAGCCTGGTGAAAACGTTATTAAAAATGATTAGAGAAAAAATACATCACTCACTTTATAAAATTGATTTAATCATAACAACAAAAAATAATTATATTTTTAAACACATTGCAAGGTCGTCTAAATGTGCACCAGTTTGCATGCAGATGAGATGAATATACGACGAATGTAAACTAATAAAGTACATGAAATGGAGCAAACGTGTGTGTGTGTGTGTGTGTGTGTATGTGTGTGCGAACGTAGTGTGTGTGTGTGTGTGTGTGTATGTGTGTGTGTGTGTGTGTGTGTGTGTGTGTCTGTGTGTGTGTGTGTTTGTAGGAAAGGATATACGTGAATGGTGAATTAGGTTATTAATATCTTCAGATCTTTGCAATATACATAAAACGTTAACGTCTGAAGAAATCTCCCCAGAATACAGCCTAATTATTACTGACTTTAAGTTCAAGACAATTTTCCATTTTCCATATCGTGTACACCCGATAATCGCCGATAGCGGATACTATAGTATATATCAACATCCGGGGACCTTTTTGCAGACTTGCTAACTTCCGGGCCGACTCGGAATGAAAGCGGCGGCATTGACTTAATACAGTCTATCTGTTTCTAGTCACATTGCATTTGTCTGTCTTATTGGGGACTGAAACATTATTCTAAGAGTAATAAAAAAAGGTGGAACAGTGTGATTGCAAAATCAAGAATACAGCAAAGGTTTTTAAATATCTCGCCTTTTAACACGCATTCATAAGATATCGATATGAACAAGTCTGCAAAATCTCCCCAAGAAGCGCAATTGCGTTCTCAGTGTTATTTAAAAACTAGATGCGATATGGAGAAATTTTACATCAAACACAAACTACGAAAGTGGTGGACCTGAGCGCTACACACTATACCGTAGTTCTACAAAACAAAAGTCAAATAGACAAACAGTGTGGGTGTGACCATTACCTCGTGCATAGACCTCTTCCAGCTGTGACCAGACACCTGTTGAATCGATTGCGAAAACTCCAGAAAATTTCCGTAGACTCGCATCGGGCCACTTGTCGACGGCTGCAGCTATACTCTCCTTCACCCACTCGCTGGTCCATCTTTTCGTAACCGAGATTTAACATCATGCCAGTCCTGCAAAGATAGCCAGAAGTATAAGCATCGTACGACACGGGCTGAATATTCAACAAACTGGAAAAAACTATAGCCTCATTCAAATTGCTATCCTTAATTTTGCATTATCTTGCTACTTATTATTTTACCTTGGTACAACGTGCTTCATGCACTTGTGACTTAATGAAAAGAAAGCATATCTATGACTGTATTGCCTCAGTAATAACCGTGTTACATTACTTGTCGATCAACAATCAAAACTGGAAAATGGTCAAGATGTCCGGGTTCTCACATATGGTGACAACAAGACATCAATAATCTAAGAGATAGCACGGTTATACAACATAAACCCCTTCACAATGACATCTGTCTCCGTATCAGCTCCGTATCAGCTCTGGATCAGAACCCGATTGAAGTTTAATATGAAAGTGACTTAACCGGGCCTAAATTAAACCTAGGTTAATTTGATCCGGATCAAATCAAACCACCACTGGAGTGGTTTGACGCCGGAGCAGCTCCGGAGCAGCACCGGATCAAATGCGAGTGTGAAGTGAACCCCGCTAAACTCGATCGAATTAAAATTTCAGCGCGTGGAAAGGTCAAAGTCCATTGTACATTTCTATCTCACGCGCCAGGTGCACAGAGAGTAATGGTACTGACATTATTGTATTTGTGTGTGGTGAGGCAGGCCAGATGATCACAATGCATTGCGCGGAGCGGGTATTTCTGGCCAATGTAATTTGCGTCTGTTCGGGATATCAAAACCATGCGCAACAAATCGGCAGACGAGAAGATGATGAGAGGGGACCCAAAGATTTGATGCGGAGCTGAACGGTGTTGATACGTGTTTTGAGGTCAATGTGAACGGGTTAAGAAGTGGCGATCCGGATCAGTACCGGAGCAGCGCCGCATTACGATCGGGTATTTTGATTGTGAACGGGGTTATAGACAGAATGATGAAAGCATACCGGTACATGATTCGACCACGCGGGTGTTTTCATAGAAACCACTGACGCGGTGACATCTCCGAGTCGATATCGTAGAGACCGTTGGCTGCGTAACGACCACTTCGTAGCACTGTCCCACCTCAACTTCATCCACAAAGTACGTTTTAGGTGAAGGGTCATCCCTGATATTGAAGAAAAAAAAATGAATTAAAACAACCCAATAAAGCTTGTTGGTCATTGCATCGTGAAAG
>JZLH01S0072909.1:2682-15626 GCA_001188425.1 Eucidaris tribuloides | reverse complement strand
AACGCTGAAAACATATGGGACACCTTCAATTTCTATAACATATTATTAATGCTTCCATTTAAAAAATTGTTAATTTATAATCATACACGTAAGTATTTTAAAACAAATTGCCATATCAATCTAATACAACTGCATATTTTCCCATATACCTAACATTCTAATTTCTAGTGGAATATATATGTACACTATACAAAATTATAATGCAATACATGAGATATGTTTTTGTTTTTTCCCTGAAATTGATTGTAAACATAATTTCCTGAGGCATAAAAATACTACTTCCTTTACAAGTTAAAAAGGATTGCGAGCAATATTCATAGTCAGTCGTGTAAGTATTATTGTACATGTCAACAAACTTGGAGTGAAGTAGGACATCACCTATATTTGGGCATTACATTTTGTTACTGATAATTTATACATTGTCGTCATAGGAGACCGAGAAAGAACAAAACACAACGTAAAAATAGAAGAAAAAAAATATTTAGAAAGATGCGTACATTTGCTCCACTTTGATGAACTCGATGACTACATCCCGTATCAGACAAACCATTCCTTCCGTGTACTTTGCTTCTAAACCAACCGCAATTGAAGCTTCAGAGCAGCCGTAATAAGTAGACAGGAGAGGCAAGCCTGGTGAAAACGTTATTAAAAATGAGTAGAAAAAATACATCTCTCACTTTATAAAATTAATTTAATCATAACAACAAAAACACAATGCAAGGTCGTCTAAATGTGCACCATTTTGCATGCAGCTGAGATGAATATATGACGAATGGAAACTAATACAGTATATGAAATGGAGCAAACGTGTGTGTGTTTGCGTGTGTGTGTGTGTGTGTGTGTGTGTGTGTGTGTGTGTGTGTGTGTGTGTGTGTGTGTGTGTGTGTGTGTGTGTGTGTGTGTGTGTGTGTGTGTGTGTGTGTGTGTTTGTAGGAAAGGATAATATACGTGAATGGTGAATTAGGTTATTAATATATCTTCAGATCTTTGCAATATACATATAACGTTAATGTCTGAAGAAATCTCCCCAGAATACAGCCTAATTATTACTGACTTTAAGTTCAAGACAATTTTCCATTTTCCATATCGTGTACACCCGATAATCGCCGATAGCGGATACTATAATATCAACATCCGGGGACTTTTTGTAGACTTGCTAACTTCCGGGCCGACTCGGAATGAAAGCGGCGGCATTACATTGACTTAATATAGTCTATCTGTTTCTAGTCGCATTGCATTTGTCTGTCTTATTGGGGACTGAAACATTATTCTAAGAGTAATAAAAAAGGTGGCTCAGTTTGATTGCAAAATCAAGAATACAGCAAAGGTTTTTAAATATCCGGCCTTTTAACACGCATTCATAAGATATCGGATATGAACAAGTCTGCAAAATCTCCCCCAAGAAGCGCAATTGCGTTCTCAGTGTTATTTAAAAACTAGATGCGATATGGAGAAATTTTACATCAAACACAAACTACGAAAGTGGTGGACCTGAGCGCTACACACTATACCTTAGTTCTACAAAACAAATGTGAAATAGACAAACAGTGTGAGTGTGACCATTACCTCGTGCATAGACCTCTTCCAGTTGTGACCAGACACCTGTTGAATCGATTGCGAAAACTCCAGATATCTTAGGCCACACCCTTCTCATGATGCCATGGAAACCCTTCCTAAATTCTCGAGTCAGCTCTTCCGCCCTCTCGGGATCTCCTCCGGCCAGTTCCTCGGTCAGCTTCGCCCGAACGTCGCTGGGGAGATTTATGTCGGGGTTGATGGATCCGTGGCCAATGTCATACACGATCTCTTTCCAGCACCTTTCCAGTTGTTTCATAGTGCTTAGGATGAAATGTACAAATGACCCCTGAATGACACCAATGTCTCTTTCGCGAAGACCGAAGAGAAGGTGGACGTAGTTGGAGTCATATAAGGTATAAATTCGGTATCCCGCTGGCGGTGTCGAATATTGCGCCAATATGAACTCAATATTTGGGGGGATTGTGCCAATTGTGTCGATGCTCGCACCGCTCTTTGCCTTGGTGGTTACAGGTGCTACGTAATAATGCAGGCGTTTCTGCAGCATGCCGTCCTTAAGTCTACTGGCACAATTCGCCACCATCATGTTTCCAATGTGGGCAAGAGTTTTCAGTTTTGATACATACGGAATATACTTTGGCTTGCCGGTTGTTCCAGTTGTTCTGACGTAAGAAGTTGGTACTCCCTTGGTCAAGATGTTCTTCTCACCATCCATCATGCGGTCGACATAAGAACGGTAGTGTTCAAACTTGGTCAATGGATGGCGCTGTCGAAACTCTTCGAGCGATTTCATTTCTCGCAATTGGAACTTCCTGCCATACTCGGTGTCTCCATTCTCTTTGATGATCTGCTGCAAGCACCGTTCTTGGTGAAATCGGGGCTTCTTACAAGCAGCTCTAAACTGACCCAAATTTCTCTTGCCACTGATACGAGATATACCGGCTAGCAAGAAGTGAATGGTGACCTTTTTGAAGGTTTGATTTGGAGATGGACAGCAGCTCAGAATCCAGAAGTAAACGAAAGACAGGATAAGCAGATCGACGCCAAGCAGACCTGCGTAAAAAGAGCACGGATAACAAATTGTTCAGACCAATATTACTGCCCCAGCAGGTAGCAGAAAATCTGGGGTCCATATGGATTAAACTGGGATAACTGCCACGCTGGAACCCACATTCCTCACATCCAAACTACACGGGATCCATATTCCCCACATCCAAACCATAATGGGTCCCATACATATCAATTTCTAAGCGATCTTTTACTTTATTCATGGTCTAGAGTTTTGCAACACAATGGTAAACTGGAACTGAAAGTCTGAAACCGTCGTTTTTGGCACATTTTTGCCATTATAACAAATCTACAAGCTTTATATACTATTGAAACAAGATTTATGATAATCAAAGGTTTCTCTTTCAAGGGCGTAGGCTGGTTTGGGCATGGGGAGGTGCACATCTTGGTCAGGTGGAACTGGGAGGTGCACATCTTTGGGGGGTGGAACTAAATTAGAAATCAGGGGTTGAAGCAGAAAGGTGGTGGCAATTTGCATTTTTTGCTATTAGGGTGAACTCCTATGGCTCTGCGGGGGGGTGCACGTGCACCCAGTGCACCCCCCCCCCCCCAGCCTACGCCCTTGTCTTAAGGTTAGATCAAAATATGTGACCGAAGTCGATGTTATAACCCGCGGAATTGAATCTAAACACTTCCTATTTGGAAGATCCCCGTTTTTCTCATTTTTTCTGACTTTGCCGCTTCATTAATGAAAGTGCGCTATCTATAAATATATTAACGATGAGTGTTTGTAGTGGGAAGTCTGAGGATTCTAAAAATGTAAAAATCAAATTTTATTGGCTAGGAGAAGGCCCGCGGAATTGGCAAAAACTAACCACAGACACCATTTTCTCTCAGTATTCCGCTGGCTAGGAATCGACGCAGTTATTATTATTCGTTCGTGTGTGAATGTAAAGAGTAGACACGCTCCTACACAGTGCGGCGTGAGATCAGTAGTGCATGACCAGTGCCTATATAACCTCGTATTTCTCTGCGCAAAAGAGGAGCATTTTCTGTTGTTAACAAATTGATATGTGGGCAATTTGATCCCAGATCAACCTATATGGGTTCCACGTCAAGCCCATAGGGGCAATTTGATCCCAGGTAAACACATATGGGCCCTGTTGAGTCAATATGAGCAATTTGACAAGTAATCAGCCCAGAACAAAACATATACGCCCTATATAGCCCCTATATGGCCAATTTCACAAGAAATCATCCCATAACAACACACATGGGCCCCACACTGGCAATTTGATTAGTAATCGCCCCAGAACAGCACATACGGGTCCCATGTGGATTCGATGTGGGATATACTTTTTCATGGGCTGGGCCCAAATGAGTCCCACGTGTGTCCTACATGGGTTTTACAATGTGATTTATGAATATTTATGAACTGATTACCATATCAATCAGAGAGGAATTGGCAGAATTAGTCCTTGCATTGTTTTATGAAATTAATTCGACCTATCATTGTAATTATAAATGTAATTGTAATGAAACTTTAATCATTATACAGCAAGAAATATCAAAAGAAGAAAAAGCTGATTGAAGCCAATCAAAAATTTAGCTAAACTAGCTGCTCGCAAGTAACATGACTTATATCGCACACAAAGTAACTTTTATAAATACAAATAGCTTGGTACATGGTGCCCACGGTGAAAATAAAATATGGGTCCTATATCGGGTATCTGGGCCCCACATTGGCCCATCTGCATACCATACGGATAGCCCATATATGGGACCCACAAGATAACCCGGTTTTGCCCACATGGCACCCAGATGGTCCCCATATTCCCACATGCCCATCTGAGACCCACGGTGCAAATGGAATATGGGTCCATTATGGGGCATCCGAGCCCCACATTGATCCATCTGGGTACCATATGGGTAGCTCATATGGGCCCACAATATTCCACATGGCATCCCGGTTTTGCCAATATAGTACCCAGATGGGTCCCTTATTTTTTGCTACCTGGAGCTCCTATTCCTGAATTTCCCTAATACCATAATCTCTATAATGCATATGGTCAAGAGCATCAAATTACATGTGGATTTTGGGAAGCTACAAGACGTGTAAGGCCGAAAATGATATCTTTCCAGGGTCGTTCATTAAAGGATAAAGGTGGAATATTGGTTAATAATGGAAGGTTTTTTTTTTCTTCCAATGCTAAGCGTCATCTCCAAGCATATGCAGGGGGGGTGTTTGGGGTGTTCAAAACACACCCCCCCCCCTTTAGCAAAAGGGGGGTGTTTGAAAATTTTTGAATTTTCCAGGTGAAAGCATATTTTATTCATTTTGTAGTATGGAAATAGTGCACCTCAATGTAGTAGGAATGACAGTTTTATTAGGTAAAATTAGCGTTGATATTTTGAGATATCTGACTGAACTACAAAGCCATGCAAAGTATGCATGTTTTCAGAGTGATTTAACATGAAGTTTTTTTTTCCAATGCTAAGCGTCATCTCCAAGCATACGCGGACACAGGGGGGGGGGGTGTTAGGGTGTTTGAAATTTTTTGAATTTTTGGTCGCCACCATATGGCACTTTATAAATTGCAAAAGCATACAGTATCAAAGTCTGAGAAGACTAGTACTTGTCACAGTGTTTTCGGAAAGAAACCAGCCAGCGAAGA
This sequence comes from Eucidaris tribuloides, assembly GCA_001188425.1. Lineage (NCBI taxonomy): Eukaryota > Metazoa > Echinodermata > Echinoidea > Cidaroida > Cidaridae > Eucidaris > Eucidaris tribuloides. Next base: position 10,407 of record JZLH01S0072909.1, on the reverse strand, counting down.
AGGAAGCGCCTCCCATTATCATAAACCAGTGGTCTGGAGTGTTATGTACGCTCAAGGGCTGGTTTGCCACGGGGAGTCACATCTTGGGGAAGGTGAATAAATGACATGGGAGGTGCACATCTTAGCGGGAGTGGAACTAAAAGTGAGTAAATTTCAGGCGTTGAAAGCCAGTAAGGTGGTTTTGCTTGCCAGGGGCGGAACTCCTATGGCTCTGCGGGGGGGGGGGGTGCACGTGCACCCAGTGCACCCCCCAGCCTACGCCCTTGACGCTCCCTTACAATTAATGGCGGCCTTCGCTCCACATAATTATAACCAATGTAAAGAAAAGTGACAGTAAATTTCAGGATATTCATAGTAAATGGCCTTTAGAATTTAGAAAGAAGAAATTATCATAAGTGAACAGGTCCTGACTAAATGTGGAGCGCATCCTCCTTACTGCTGTGTTATAATGGTGGAAAGCGCTCTCTTCTTCGCTGGATTTGGTTTTCTTTCTGAGACCGCTTCAAAATAACATTATCATTTTTGTTTTTTGGAAGTGTTTCCAAACTATTAAAGCCGCTGGCTTGCATTTACCACAGTTAAAAAATGTGAGCGACACAATCGTCCATGCTCCGTCTTTAATAATTTCTAAAAATGAAGCCCTGAAAAAAAAATGTACATGTATTTCAAAATGATAATTTAGTGCTGTAAAAAAAAAGCGAAAATCTACAAGCATTAAAATTGACGAGATTCACCTACTCATTTCCTCCCATAGACTTACTGTGTGCATATCTAGGCTATTTTATCATCCACCGGAGTAGAAATTGTTTATTCATGCATACCTCGCCATTGGCAGCATAACTTTCCTAACTTTTGTATTCTACGGTGTTTATTTGTCCACTTGAACACTACTCTGTAGCTCAGATATCGAAGTTTGACATTTTTTTTTTAAAATTGAAGCTCTCCAATGTTAGCCTATCACTTTAAAACCCTTTCACGGGAAATATGAAACCGTACGTTGCTAGCGTAATCAAACACACCCCACCCCTATAGGCGAAAATTGCTTTCGTGTTCCAGCTTCTCTGTCGTGGGTGCGCCTGCATTGAATAATCTCTCCGCCTTGGAAAGGAAGAAAGGTTAATTATTGGTTTTATTTTAAATGTTTTTTGTTGTCATCTTCTAGTAATACTAGGACATAATTACAAATAGACCCCTTCAAATCAAATACACATGTTATAAGATGTATGTAGCAATACTTGTGGCAAAGGAGCTAGGGAATATTATTACGAACACAGAGCGACGTGTCATTTGGAGCATCGCATTTGATTCGTAGGCCCTGCTCTGTATCGAGTGATTATGAATGGATCGCGGATGAATGATTAGAAGGCGCTATGTAAATATCCAGAACCGTTCATGTACCGCAAACTGGTATATATATTGCACTTTGTAACATACACACACTACTTATAACACAGATGCACAAACATGAATTCTATTCCACTGACCTACGAATAGACGTGTCCAAAACCCACTTGTACCAAACAGAGCACTGTTGAACGAAATCCCAGCCAGAACCAGGAAGGTAGTCGCGACCACCGCCAATTGCACGTATAGTTTTCTAGACGCCATATTGAAATATGGTAAGAGTCAGTGGCTGATGCACTGTGCAAAGGGTGCAAAGGTAGGACGACTTCACCTACAGTGTAGTTGACCTTAATTGTTTGTCGTGTCGTTGCAGACGACAAACCCGAGGTAGTCTGCTGTACAGACTTTGAATGGCTCTAAAGGAACATTTCCAACGTGAGCGCGCATAGCTCGACTCCTACATAGCAGATAGGAAGCTAAATGTGTATATTTAAATAAAACTATGTATAAGAAACAATATACAATCGGAAATTAGTTTTATTGTATTAAATTTATGAACAATTTAATTAAGGTGGGTATTTTCATAACGCTGAATGACCATACATTTTAATACAACTTATTGTGTCACTCTGGAGATATGATGAATATTCTGCAATAACGCGAAATCACTTTAGTACCACTATACACTCTTGCTACATATTTGGATGTTGTACATTGTTTGAACTATCTTTTGACAAAAAATAAATAAAATGCGTGAAAATTATCGAAAATTGGTCCCGTGATTATCACAAACACGTTTCAGATATTCCAAAGTTATGTTGTATCGGGAAGAGACATTACATCAATACAGGAATTGTAGCACATGTGAGGTTCAATTATGAAAACAATGTGAATGTCCAGTCAGAGGTACGTAATGATAGCTGCACGACAGTGTTTGCACCGTGACGAACTTGAGGTGTAAAATATTTGTTTGAAGAATAATGATGCTCTTTTATTATTGTTGTCGTAATTGAGGCTGTTATTTTGTTTTGATTTTTATTGTAATTAAGACATCTGTTTTAAAGTGCCAATGCCGATTTTGACCATTAACACAAAAGGTGGCACGAACGCAATTTTGATTTACTGTACAAGAGCACAGTAGACTCTCGTTATAACAACCTGCTTGGGACCGTGGAAAATTACTTTAATATAACAAAATTTTGTTATATCAGGGTTGCAAAAATAATAAGATTCAAAGAAATTTTGACACATGGAACAAAAAGTTACTTAGTTAAAATTAGATTTTGTTATATCATTGTTCTTTATATAAAGAGCGTGCACTGTGACTGTAATCATAACTCTTGATTCACAAAAATAAATTAGACTAGATTTGAATCGTCACTGAGACGAATTAGGTGATCCGCACGTCATCTTAGTTACATGTAACTCCAGTCACGAGATATGGACTAAATTTGATTTTAACTTTAATGACGTCTTAGACGATGTTATGATAATTAAGATAACAAAATGATGCAATGTATCGAAACTGCAATTTCAGGAATGAGGGATTTTTTTTAAAGATTTGACACGCGCGTACGCGTTCGTCATTACGCGCGTGCGCGCACAAGGATATGTCCAAATTTGACCCTTGACCTGATCTTGACATGTGCCAAATTTGGTTATGTAATTTGGCTTCAGTCATGAGATATACAGAAAATCCGGTTTTTTTAACTATGACGTCATAGATGATGTCACGGATGACTGGTCGCATTGACAAGATGTCACTTTTGAGAACTTATCATGACACATCATCATGAAAATTTGCAACATCCCAGGAAAATAAATTAGATGAAGTGTATCAAAAATAATACATGTAATTATTCTGCTTTAATATGATACCAAAGACACATACCTTTTCAAGAAAGTTAATATCTAAGACGATTTTTCTCCCGGCTGCACCATTTTCTTTTTATATACACTGTATAACACGCCAAACCGGTGTGATCCAATGCAAGTACAGATGTGGGTCTACTTTTCGTAGACTAGACAGTGCTTTTTGAACAATCGCGAATTCATCATCATAGAGTCGAGATAACCATATCTGTATGGAGTTTGACTTTAGCGTCATCATTGCAAACAATCGTGTCCTTTACCGTTTCCAATCGATTATTCAAAATTATCGTATCATTTTTATCATTTTTGAAATGTCGCCCCAAATGAAATTATTCCGAATTTTTGGATTTTTTTTATATACTGTACAGGTATATGAAAAGCTGAAGGTCTCTTTTTCATATGACACTACAACGTCTAAAATTGTTTTATGCTTGGATGAGCACTGCCCACGTTTATAAAGGACATAGAAATTAGGTTGCGCAGGAATTGGCTATCCATTGTTACAAAAGATAGAAGCTCCCTTTTACTATGCATGGAATGAATTTATCGTGGAAATTTCGAGATTATTTTAATATCTGGGTAAGCAACTTGCGGGCTTTCTCGTGAGAAATTCCGGGGAGAAATTGAATGAAAAAGCTTTTGAAAATGTATCACAGGCATACGCACACAGACTTACCACAAAGAGACATATACACTGTATACACAGACACACACCAGCAAGATATACACACAAAGGCAAAATACTATACTTTAATTATGTCGATTTTATTCTCATGTAATGTGGATTAAAAACAATCACATTGGAATACATGTACACAAATGCAATCAGCATGTTTGTATCAAAATGGCTTAATTACTGTCTTTGGAATTTCTTTGGCAGCATAATTTCAATGGATCATCATTCCAAACGTTCAGAATATCGATAAATGTATTGCTCAATTCTGTTACAAAATATGATCTGTATCACTGCAGTACTGAGTTTTAGTTACTTGTTCCTTTCATCAAAAAAAATTGCATTGATGTGATTTTTTGATTATGATTCCTAATTTCTGATTAAAAACAAAGTAATTTACATAACAATACAAGATATGACGGACAAATACTTGTATACAGATTTGAAACAGGGTATCAATGGCATCATGTCCTCATGCCAGGTTTTTTTTCTAACTACTAATTTTCCTTCCGATTTCCTTTCAATGGTTAATGCATCAAATGAAGTTATCAACTTGGTATATGTATCAACGTCAATACCATATTTTTCATTGTGGTAGATCATTGAATTGAATTTCCAGAAAAGACAAACCAAATATCATGAGGTTTGTATTCATAGATGTATTGGAAAAAGTTCACAGGGCAATCTAATTGGAGATAATTCTTCCATATATACGAAGGTGAATTCGTTGTGATAACATTGCTTAAAGCTCAGTGAGATGATTGGGAGAAATAAAAAATGCTTTTAGAACCAAACTGGTTGAAAGATAAAACAAATGTACACCAGCTGGAGTGAATCTCCTAGCTGGAAGAATTTGTCTTTAGTTTGTTTACTTAAGGAGAATCAAGCATGAACAGGCCAGCAGTTTAATTTTATCGGGGCACGATAGATTTAATCCCCATAGACGGCTACACTACACATTTGTCTGTTACAAGGTATACAGACGGACATTTTTTTTTAAATGAGTCAACTTTTGACTACCAAATTTTCACAGTAGAATCCCTGCATAGTTTACTTGATTCTAGTATAGTTTCTACCCCAAGTTGAGGACTACCCCCAATCATGTCATTTACCTTTAATTCATTGAAATTAACACTTTTAAATGGCATTCTAAAGTTTACACTGATTACATTTTCCTGAGAATGTGATGGGATCATAAACAAATCTTCCTACAATATACTGTTCAGAAGCATATCGTTGACTGTTAACTCATAGCGACAAATGTTTTCTTCAGTGCCGATATAAAATCATTCAAACTAATCACACTTAATAATCAAAATCACTGAATTGTTAATTGCTAACTGATTACATATGCCTCATACTGAATAAATTACACAACCCCAAGAATCTGTAAATTAAAAAAAAAAAATGGAAAGCGCCATCAACGGCAGTGGAAATATGAGGTGGCGAGACTTCTGGCTAGAGTTCCTCTGTAGCTAAGAGTTACGATGACCATGATTTGCAACGAACTATAACACTGCGATGTAATTGATAGCATCTTTAACCATGACGTTCAAATTTTGATGAGAGATTTTAATGCACAGATAAGACAAAGATGGCAGGCCGTAAGCAAACCATTGGGCCCTGTGGGGCAGCATCAACTCATAGTGACAATGAGGAACGACATATTTCCTTTTGCAGTGCTTATGGAACACCTTCTTCCGACACAAAATGATCCACAAGAACACATGGTTGTCACCAGGAGGCTTAACATACAACAAAATAGACTATATTTGCGTCAGCAACAGACGGAAATCCTCATTGTTAGATGTAAGAATTAAAAGAGGAGCACACATTAGGTTAGACCACTATCTTCTGATGGGTGCAATCCAGCTCATGTTTAAAGGTATTGGCTAACATTTACCACAGTTAAAAAAATCTGAGCCGCATGATTCCCCATGCTACCAGTGTCTTTGATGAGGTCTAAAAATGAAGCCCTGAAAAAATTGTATTTCAAAATGATTATTTAGTGCTTTAAAAAAGTGAAAATCGTTAGTTGACCAGATTCACCTGCCCATTTCCTCCCATAGATTTACTGTGTGTACACCTAGGTTAATAAAACTCGCCCCGAGTTTTATTGTTTATTCATGTATAACTTGCCATTGGCAGTGTAACTTTCCAAACTTTTGTATTCTAGGGTGTTTATTTGTCCATTTGAACACTACTATGTAGCTCAGATATCAAAGTTTGACAATTTTTTTTAATTGAAGCTCCACAATGTTAGCCTATCACTTTAAACGTATGATAAGGAAGCAAATATACCGTCCGATTGCTGTTAAAAACCCGAGAGATGGAACTATATCCAAGAAATTCCAACTTGAACTTAGAAACAGGTTCGCAGTCCTAGAACATTCAGATATCACAGAGACGTTACAAAACCGAATAAGTAAGGTAAACTCTGTTTTCGAAAGACTCAACAGGATCTGGAAGTCGAGAGAAATTACCATGAAAAGCAAAGTAGTGCTGTATACGACCCTCGTTACAAGTTTTTTTTTTACAACAGTTGCTAAATATGCTAGTGAGACTTCGAAAATGATAGAAATAGAAAGCACAGATAGCACACAAACTTGACGTCTTCCACCAAAAATGTCTCAGAAAAATTCTTGGCATCACCTGGAAGGATAGGATATCCAACGACGAAGTATTATGTAGAGCAGACCAAAGAAAACTCAGCATAACAGTGAAACAGGGACGACTGAAGATCCTAAGCCACACTTTCAGAATGCCAGAAAGGAGACAGGCCAAAATAGTTTTGGAGTGGACTCATGATGGTGGTAGGAGAAGAATGGGTAGGCCAGTAATCACCTGGAGAAGGACAAATATGAAAGACCTCCAGGAAATGGGGCTTTCCCGGCAAGAGGCAGAGATTTTGGCAGAAGATCGGAGAGTTTGGAAGAGTTTGGTTGCTTCCCAATGGTCCGCAAGGAACAGTGAGAACTAAGTCTAAGTCTAAGTATAGCACTATAGAACGCTATTTTGTTTTCATTATTACGTTACATTTTTATTCAATTCTGACCAGCACCTGAGTGTTGTAAATAGAAAGAATTCGAATGACATTTTGCTTCCCACCCCCAACAAAAAAAAAACTAGGACGTCCGTGTCTTAACTCTAGCTATAAAGAAAACTCTACTTCTAGTAAGCTAAATTCTGTTGAAGGCGAAAGCTAACAGCCGATCACTGAGCCACGTTGGGGCGTACGATAAGGGGAGGTAGATGTACTTCATGTCTGCGCCGCAGGTGTAACGTGTTCTGGGCCACTGGGACAGCAAGGCGTGGATCATGGCATTGGTCACTAGCAGAAGGTTGGGTGACGTCACAAAATTCATGAAGTTGATACACTTTTCGGCAACTGCGAGAAAAACGAAAAAAGCGTCGTTAGATAAATCAATAGCACACCATATGGGACTCTACATATTACTACCGTTTTGTAAACTGAAAGCGGAAATCCATTGTTCAGAGGAGTTCCGCCACTGGCAAGCCAAAATAATTTTGCACCCCTTTTTCTACTTTCATCAGCTGATTTTCTATACTTTAGTCCCACCTCCCTGTTCCACCTCCCAAGATGTGTTCCTGCCTACGCCCAAACCAGCCTACACCCGTGATGTTGCATTATAAAGGTAAAATCAAAATCATCCATTAGAGGATCTCCACAAATCATGGAAACGGTGTCTAGGATGTACGGAAGGACATGACGAAAGCATAAAGCTTCGTGAATCCATCAGGCCAGAGGCCAAAACAAGCACATGTAACTGTAAATCTTACGATCTTCATGCAGGTCTGAAGAGTATTTTTCTTTT
>JZLH01S0072899.1:26983-45055 GCA_001188425.1 Eucidaris tribuloides | reverse complement strand
TTGACTGCTTTAATGCATGCAGAATATCCAGATAATATGTAATAATCTATGTAATTTTCAGTAAGCAAATATAGGATGTTTAAACAAAAATAATTAAATTTCCATTGTGAAAAATAAATAGTTACAATTTGCACAAATGTTCTGAGTTGAAATGTCACTCAAAAATTTGACAAAATATGAACAAAAACATTCTCCCCCTTTCGAAACCGAAATATCACGCCTTTGATGTACCAAGATTTAACAATATTCTTCATCTTACCTCAATGAATGGTGGTTTTCCTGTGGCCATCTCTACAATGGTACAACCCAAGGACCAGATGTCTGCCTGTTAGGAATTGAGGGGAAAAAGTGATCAAAATGATCATAAACAAATCATGCAGAACAGAACTTTACTTCTGAATTTCATTCAGTTGACATTTCAGTGAATAATTTGAAATGTATGCAATGAAATATGAATTCATTCCTTTGTTCAACTGTTCTTTTATCTTCTTCAGTCAAGTAAAATATGCATATATACAATGATAACTAAAATAAACCGCACAGTACCAAAGTATTTTATTATACATTGTTGCTGGAGTGATAAAACCTTCATCAATTTTTGGTGAAAATGGGGTTTTTAAACAATCTTCTAGTAACAAAGCAATAGAGCCACTGTCTCCTGAACATTTAACGAATTTGGGATATAAAGTTTTATTACCCCAGTATATTATCAATATATTTTTATTTAATTCTAAATATTGTGATATACATGAAAGGTATGCAATACTTACTGGGGCACCATGTCCCCTGATTCCCTTGTCAATAACTTCAGGTGCCATGTATTGTAAGGTTCCTGTAGGAAAAATAATCATCACCATATCTGAAATGATATACTTGATAAAGAGGTATGTAACCCTGGTAGTCCCAGGCAGTGACAGTCCCATACTAAAAACAACACAAAAGATACCATGTGGGACTACAAGGGATACAAAATATGACAGTATCAAATGGCTGTCCTTTTAGTGAGACCTAAATATAAATGTCCAACGCGGTTAGATATAAACAGAATTCTAAAATGGTAGCACATTTCTGTAAATGCTGGATAAATCACTAAGAGTAGAGTAGGGTAACTTTCTCTTTCAGGCTATCACATCTGATAATGTCCTTATAACGAATAAAGAGAATATCACACAAAAATTTCAGAAATTTGAATATAAAATGAGTGCAATCAATACATTTTTGTTCAATTCACCCTACTTTATAGAACTGAAGATGTGATTTTTGTGCAAAAACAATTTTGCAGATGTTGATCCTTATTACCATTCAAAGGTACGCTTCCTCTGACAGTATGCTTCAAAAGGTTAATGTCTATTCACAATAACCCCTAATACCACCACCAAACACAAAATCCCCCAATGAGAGGTATTACTAACCTTTGAATGAGTCAGCGGCAGGGTTCAGACCTGCCAGCCTCTTAGACGTTCCAAAGTCAGAGATTTTGACCACTCCGCTATATGTGTTGACAAGGACATTGTCACCTTTGATGTCGCGGTGAACGATCTTTTGGTCGTGCTGTAGAAAAAAGTGGATATCACATTGTAATGTTACAGAGATCTAGAATCATGGATGTAGTATTTTATGACATTTACTCCAAAATATATCCATTTTCCATGAAAAAAAAAAATTGTAGAGAAAGAGATCATTCCTGAAAATCAGAATTCATAAAATGATAGCACTTGAAGAAGTAGGGTTTTCAAACTAAAAATGTTGCCTCCGAGATTCTGTATTTCTCATAGAGTTAATACACGAACATCAGGTTTCCATAAGCAACTGGTTAGCTTAATCTTACCAGGTATTTGAGTCCCTCCAGAATCTGTTTGGTGTAGTAGGCAATTGTATCCTCGTGGTCAAATAATGGGCCCCATTTGGACCGCAGTAATGCTGATAAGCTTCCTGGTGATGCAAATGAGAAAACTTAATCAATCAGTCAATCAATCCATCAATCAATCACTCAATTAATCAATCTATCAACCTGTGAATTAACAATACAATTAAGAGTAATTTTTGTTCAAGCAAAAATTCCTATCCATATTACACATAAATTCAACTCATTTTTCAACTCACTGTTTTGATGATGTATAAAATATGAGGAAGATCTTCAGAGATAACAGTATTATTAAAATGGTAATGTCACAATTTTGCATCCAGTTGTTCAAATCGAAATACCTTAAAGCCCCAAACTAACAATGACCATAGTTTTAAAAAATGTGAGCTACATAATCCTCCATGTCTTTGATAAGGTATACAAATTAAAGCCCAAGTTTAGTTTTGGGAATTGTTTGTTTATTTGAAAGCTTTATGCCCCAAAGTCATAACCCTGCAATAATAAAGCTTTCAAATAAACAAAAAATTCCCAAAACTAAACTTGGGCTTTAAGCCCTGAATAAAATTGTATTTCAAAATTATTATTAGGTGCTTTGAAAAAAGTGAAAATCTACAAGTACTCAGGTTGACCAGATTTTCCATGCCCAGTTCCTCCTATAGAAGTACTGTGTGTAGACCTAGGCTATTTTATACTCCACCACAGTGGAAATTCCTGGGTGACATACATTTATGCAAATCGTGCCAGTGGTAGCATGACTTTCCAAACTTTTGCATTCTGGGTTATTTATTTGTTCATTCAAGCACTACTTTGTAGCTCAGATATTACAGTTTGATCATTTTTTTTTAAATTGAAGCTCCACAAAGTTAGCCTAAATCTATGTCATATTGATAGATATCCCCCTCCCCTAGTGCCACATGAATATTCATTGATGCTCATTAATATTCATGAGGGACTGTATCTCACCTCCCGGGACCTGTTCCATGTATATCTTGAAGACGTCCCCTTCCACATCAGAACCAAGGTATTTGACAATGTTCTTGTGGCTTAGTCTGGAATGCAGCAGGATCTCCTCATGTAGTGGCTGTACTTCCCTGCATTGAAGGAGAAAATGATGACAAATGATTTAATGAATGAATGCAGGAAATACAGTGCTGAAACTTTGGGATTTGTATGTTCTATATTTCTTCACATAAACAATAAATTATTTGAATTTATTACGCTGTGTATGTAACAGTCATTTGAATTTATTACGCTGTGTATGTAACAGTCATTTGAATTTATTACGCTGTGTATGTAACAGTCATTTGAATTTATTACGCTGTGTATGTAACAGTCATTTGAATTTCAGCTTTCGCCAGTTGTTCCATTAACTATTAGAGCCCCAAGGGTTATAATCTTTATTAAAACCTCTCCATATTCCAGGCACTTAACCTGTTGTAATTTGATTTCAATGTAACACACAACCTCCATAGACCCAGGCCCGAGATATCTTGTTCTTAGTCTCCAATGGGTAAGTGTTTAGTACATGCAAGTTAATGGCTTGGTACTGAAAGAGTTAAAGAAACCAACATAACATCACCCTCAACCTCAATTTTTTATACAACTAGAGTACATGAGAAATAATTCAAGATTTTATAAAGTATAAAGAAAAAAATATCTGGAATGCATGGAGGATCTAAATGTAATCAGTACCTATGAAGTAAAGTGAAAGTGGATACCTTAAAGAGTGCACTCAAAAGAAGCATTGAGTGCTTTAATAGAGCAAAATGACTACTACTTCAATCAAATATGTAATGATGTCTAAAAAAATTTACCATGATAAAAATCAAAATCAATAAAAGTGATCTCATCTAGAAAACGCCCTCACCTGGTGTCCTTGATCAGGATTTCTTTGACAGCAATCGTCACCTGGGTCCGTTTGTCCCTAGCTGCATAGACCACACCATATGTCCCCCTCCCTAGGATGTGACGCTCTCCTGTCTCTGTTAGTTCATACTCCGTCTGGACACAGCAGTGAAGAAAATGAAACTTTTTTAACCCTGGGAATGGTTGGTGGCAAATTCTTTTGTATGTGCAATATAAATCGGAAAAAGCCAGCAAGTTGTATGATCTTTCATATTGGAATATAAGAATCGTCCATGTATTATGATATTAGATCATTGTCAATGATCATAGTTGAAATTATATCCCTCATTGTAAGTTTCTTGAATTCTGGTTGGTCAAAAGTATGTCACATGATCAAAAATAAACACACTATTCTTTGAGTCTAGTTCTGAAAGTACTACAGTCAAACCTGCCTTAACGACCACCTGTATATAACGACCCCCTGTTCATAACGACCACCCAAGTTTCCCCCGCAGGAAAATCATGTAATAAGAACTCTGTATATAACGACCAACTGCTTAACGCGACCAGCGACCGCCCATTTTGCCCCCGAGCAAGCCACATAACCTGGAAATAACGACCCCACAACTCCCGGGTGAAGAATGTCGGCGGCTAGCTAATCCCAGCTGGCATGAAATGTGTCTTCAAAATCCTAAAATAACAACATCAAACAGACAGTAACTTGCCGACATGGTTGTTTTTCAAACATTTTAATGATAGTCCAGGTAGTGTTTGTCAGCAAACAATGCATCTTTTGTAAGTCCGAGAGTAAAACTTGATCTCCACACGCATCGCTAATCCCCACACGTATCAATCTGTGTCAGCTGCCAATCAAATGAACAGGCTCGTACATGATTATTTCTTCAAATAACATCAAGTGGAGTTGAAAAAATACATTTTTCATGAAAATGAATTGAAAGTAATTTGACCACCTTCATTTTATTTTTATGTCAATTGGAAAAGATTTCCTTTTGTTGTAAACAGCAACCACATCGTTTTCCAGAAGCTATACCTGGTAGATAATCAAAGCTGTCTGCTATTGCCTTGACAGACCACTGCATATGCATAGCCTACACACACACACACACACACACACACACACAGACACACAAGCACACAAGTAACCAGTCATAAACACAAATCGATCTCCAGTGGTCATAAACATCAGACAAGAAACAGTTTATTGTCAACATGAGGAGGAAGAGGAGGAGATGATGAAGAAGAAGGAGAAAAGGGAGGAGTATGAGTCTTGTAATACATGTACATGTACACTGTAGTTGGTATTTAGCTTTGATGTGAAAATAATAATATTAAAAATATTGATATTAATTATTAAATTGAAACTATAGATTGTGATTTTTTTTATTTAAACATATACAGATTTTTTTTTTCAAACAAAACCATATTTTTTTAAAGTGTTAATTAAAGCAAATGGATAAGGTTTTAGTGAATATCTCCTACATACATATATATTGAGTGTGGTCGCTAGACTTTGTACATAATTTATCAAATATCCGTTCCATATTATGGCGCCAACCTGTCTATAAAGACCACCTGCTCACAAAGACCACTTTTGTTGTTTCCCTTGAGTGGTCTTTCTACACAGGTTTGACTGTATAACTTTCGGAGAGGACAACAATAAAGTACTCTTATCGAGTCCCATAGTACATTAATCTCTCAACAATGAGGGCGCTATACAATTTGACCCACACGCGACCGACTAGAGTACCCAACAGCGGGATCGCGATTTGAGCTTAAAAAGCCGAATAAATTGTGTGTACAAAACACATGTACCGTACGCTATTTTTTTCCGTGCGCGTTAAAGACATTATGCGTGCTACACCCCTATGAAAGTCTGGCAAAGTTTAAGATTAACACTGGGTTAAATTCGTTGAGTTTGAGTTAGGATCATAGTTAAACTAAGAATGAGGATCAAATTAGTGTTTTATAGGTTTATGAAATTGGTACTCGACTAACTAGAGTATACGTTAATGGAATTGTATCCCTATCCGTACTGCAAGTAAAAATATCGCGCACCTGTATGCCGTGCGACGCACACTTACTCGTAGGGGTTACCGTAAGTACATTTCATTTTCCTTTTTTTTTCTTTGTGTAATATCCCGGTTAATTTGATGACGGATATATATATCCTATCCTGAGAGTCTCTGTTTGAAACTATGACGCCCTCGGTTACATTGACTGTTAACTATTTTCCCTCGGGGCGCATAGTACAGTCCACGTAACCTCGGGTTCGTCATAGTTTCAACCAGAGACTCTCGTATCAGTATATATTTGTATACAGTATGATGAAAAAATGAAGAATTATTAAAATAGTAAAATGCTGCAAAAAAGGAAACATGATTGATTGCCACCATGTAAACTAGCTATTTAGTAAAATATTTAGTGGTTTTGGTCTTGTAGACCATGTATCAGATCATAATATCACTATACAGGTTACACAAGTTTGTACCTATACATCAATGCTATACCTAATGAACGATGTTGCATGAATACTGCACATCCACATCATGTAATTGTAACATACAGCCCTGTATATGGCATTTACATAACACTTACACATAAAATGCATAATGCTGTCTTTACAGTGTCATGACCCACAGAATGGTATGTTTTTGCATTCGGTGACATTTTCAGATGTAATGTAAACCTGCACATGATAGGTGTATGAACAGGTATCTACATTGGTTGGAAGAATCAAAAGACCCGAAATCAAATTACTCATCCATAGGAATTTAGAAATTTAAATACCCTATCACATCTTAGTCGGCATGGAAATAGATAAAGAGAGTGAGAAGCAGTGAAGACATCTTTGTATCTACCTGCATGGGTTCATCATTGAGATCTGAATCAACTTCACCGCCGATAATAGCCCTTGTGCCGATCATCTTTTTCACCAAGTCATAAAATCTAGTGAAAAGAAGAAACGCATTAGATAATATCTTAAAATGGATCCATAAGAAACTTCAAACATTGCATGTTTTTGCTGGTGCATGAGAGATCTCTGTATCTGACTGCAATTATACCCCACACAATTACACCTCAGAATGGATTTATGCCGCTGGATGACAGTATGTAACTTAATGGCATTGATTAACAGGTTAAAAAATCTGAGCTACATGTTCCTCCATGTTACTAGTGTCTCTGATAAGGTCTAAAAATGAAGCCCTAAAAAAATGCAGTTTAAAACCATCACTAAGTGCTTTTAAAAAGAGAAAATCAATGAAGGTGAGGGTTTATAGTATTGTATTACCACATAAATTCAGTCTCACATGACTTCACACATTACCCCTGATCATTGGACCCCATATTAATGAGTGATCATTCTAATTTTCCCCCACACACTGCTGTCTTAATTCATGAACCAATATTTATCAGTACATATTTGCTAGTGACAGTATATCTGTCAAAAATCATGTGTTCCAGGGTATTTATTTGCCCATTCAAACATTATCAAAGAGTTAAAACATCAAAATTTGACAAGTTTTTAAATGGGGCTTCCACAATATTAAACAGTGTCTCTAATTGTTACACACATGACAAAAGGTAACCTTTCCTAATATCATTGACAAACTGTGAAGAACTTTGACCTTACCTTTGCCTTTGGCTGGATGAAGAAAAGAGAGTTGGAAGTCATCAGCGTTTTGTTGTACGTAGAGGAAGATACACCTGTCATCACGTTTGTATGTGCTGCAAAATGAAAAAGGACCACAAGAAAAACTTAATGAAGAAGAATAGTATGACGAACTTGATAAGATGCTGAACTGTTGCATGGACAACAATTACCACTTGACCAAGCAAACCTTCAAATCTTACATATCACTTGACTTAAGTGCCAATTTAACATTATCAAAATAAAGTGATTGGAAGTTTTCAAAGGTTTGATTACTTTGTTATTCATGGTTTTGTTTCAAATATTCATTGATTTGTTTGAAGTGTTTTAGCTTTACAGAGCAGGTTTCATCTTTGTATTATCAAATTAATGAGAAATTAGCTTTACGCTGGGTATACACTATGTTCCCGTCGGCCACAGCAACCACGTTTCTGGTCACCTTGGACAGAAAGGAATGGACGCGAGACCACACGGGAGGACAGGCTGGGAAAACGTGACAGTCTATGATTGCCGTGGATGCCAGGCCAGATTTTTTAACCGTCAGAAAAAATTACCACGGTAACGTCACGGTGAAGATGAACAAGCTGATGCCCCGGGGGCACGACGGCTCACCTGGGAGAGTCTCGGCAGAACTCTCTATGGTGCCCATAGAAAAAACATTCAGGCGTACTATGTATAGTTTTGGCACTTTGCGAGGCCTGGATATCTAGGCCACCCACGTAAGCCAAATGAACCAGTTGGAAAACTTTGCATCCCCCTTTGCCATAACGTATAGCTGCATTTGCTGCCAAGTTTAATTAAGATTCCTGACATCCATCTTATAAAAACTAGGCACGCCCTAGTATCTTAACATGTTTGACCTTTGAACTTATTTTATGTGACCGATTCCCAATTTAACATTTGATCGTTCACATATACATGTAGCAGTTTACCATACCAAGTTAGTCACAAATGGCCAAGTAACACCAAAAAATAAGAAACATTTAACTTCATTTGACCTGTTGATCCTACATATATGTGACCCTGTTGACCCCCCAAATAACAATTGAGTCACTGTCACGATCTACACCCAAGGCTTTGTTACGAAATGGGCTTATATGGTTAGAAATTTACCTAGTTTGGGGCTCTCAATGGGCCCTGCCCCTGGGCCCCAGAGGGGCCTGGTGTACCATTCGACGACACCCTCTTATCCCCCCCCCTGAGCGAATCTTCACCACCAAGTTTGAGTCTAAATCCATTGATGTGAACGCTGATACTTATTCCCATAGGGCCCATCACACTGGTTTGCCTCCCTTTGGGCCAAACCGGCCACCCTGTCTGCATTGTCATGCAGGAATCATTAATCTCAGCAGACCACCCGTATAGAGGTATTATCACACAAGGTGGCTTACCTTAAACTAATTTCTGGATCATTAGAGAAGAAGCATGTTTGAAAACTACCGTACTTTTGGCCCGTTTTAGGCCCTGCCTGGCGCCCTAGGGGGCCAAGTCTGTACCATTTGAGGGAGGCCTTGAATCCCACCCCAAGGATCATTCCTGCCAAGTTTGGGCCAAATCAACTAATACATTTTGAAGACAGAAGCTGGTAAAATGTGTGAAAAGTTTACGACGACGAACGAACGCACGACACACGACGCACGACGCACGACGAACGACGCACGACGGACGACGGACGAAAAGCGATCGCAATAGCTCACTTGAGCCTTTGGCTCAGGTGAGCTAAAAACCTAGTAGGCCGTAGGAAAACGAGGGGAACGAAATACAACTTGACAGTATGTTATAGACTGTAACAGCACTTGGAGGTGATCCGTAGCGGGTCTTTCCGCATGGTCTCATGTCCATCCCGTTTTGTCCACGGTGGCCTGAAACGTGATTGCCGTGGCCACCGGGAACATAGTGTAAACACAGCATTAGTTTACTGGTAACTTATCCTTCATATTCCATTACCTCTAAACTATGAAATTTGGGGTAAAACTAAAATAATATACAACAGGAGACTCAAAATGAAAAAATATCAGAACTATAAATAATTTCGATAGGTTTCATATCATGTTACTCTACATATATAGACAAGCATATTCAAGAAATGTATTATACAAAACAGAAAGACAATAATTAGAAAAATTGCCTACATTGTAAAGAATGACATACCTGACACCTTTAATTGAAGACATGTTGAACAGCCATTCATTAATTTCCTATAAAGAAAGGATAAAAGGAAAGTCAGTGAACAAATTTGATGTTCTGTATATGAACTACTGACACCTTCAGTGTGAAAAGTCAACCAATACATGTAACTAGGAAAATAAGTTCATAGTGCCACGTGAATACAAAATTTAAAAAAAAATAATAATAATAATACATTCCCTGCTTAATATTGCAATGTTTATGTACTGAATTATTTATGCTTCAAAGTTGTCACAGGTGGTATTATCAGAAAATGTGATGCTATAGTAGGCAGGTATACAAAGGAAAAGATTGTATAATGGCTATTTCTTGTTTCCACATGTATGTACTCAACAGACACTGTAGTTCACTGTTTATAGTATCAGTGAAAAATACACATTTTTTTTTAAATTGAGGAACACATATTTCCCCATTTAAAATACGGAAAACATACCCTGCTGAAGACAATTTGATTTTGATTTCTTTGATTTAACATGCATTTCCCATAGACCTCTTGATGAGATATCTCGTGTCTAGTCTTCATACGGTTAAAGAAAGTTACAATTTTAGTTTACTGTAAAGTAGTATTCATTACCCGACACTGTTTTCCGACGGCAACATGCCAAAGACGGACAGAATGCTCCTGTTCCTCATCACCATCATTGATGGTGATGTAGCTGGGCTTGTAGATCTTACTGGGTTCTAGCACCAACACCTAAAGAAATAAACAAAATGGAAACAGATACAAAAGAATATGTTAGTTCTGTAACGTGGTGATGTTACTGAAGCTACATTCACATTAAACCATTTGATACATCGAAAACATACAATTTCTTATTACTACAACAATCAACAATGGGTTCTATACATGAAAGAATAACCATGATTCCTCCATTCAGCCTCCAGTTATGTTTGCCACTTTTTGTACAATTCTTAGGTAAATGTCTAACACACCTGCCACTAGGTATAAACAATTGCTATCCCCAAACTAGTTGATTTTATATGCACATCATCAATAATGATTATTTCCATATGCTAATATTCTAATTTTTCATACACTAATACACCGATTTTCAAATGATGTATGTATAATCGTGAATTCAGAGAAAAGCTCTGTAATGACCTATAAAAAAACTAATATTTTCAAAGCAAAAATTAAATCTTGGAAAAAAGCAAGTTAGTAGACTTCTGCGCTACGCTGATGATATAACCTTGGTGACTACCAGCATGGCGGAGATGAAAGAACTCCTAGAACAAGAAAAAAGTGAAAGAGAGGCTTTGGGTCTCCACTTGAATGTCAGCAAGACCAAATTAATGAAAGTTGGCCCAGATGACAGCAATGAACCCCTGCTGGTTGATGGAAAAGAGGTTGAGTCCTTCACTCACTTCAACTTTCTTGGTTCACTTATCACAAACGAGGGAGGCTACAGACATGGCATGGTCAGCCATGTCAAAGTTATCAAAAATATGGACAGATAGGGACATTTCAAGGAACTCCAAGACTCACCTAGTTCAGGCATTAATTTTTCCTATAGCCACGTATGCATGCTAATCATGGACCCTAACGAAAGCTGACTGCAGTCATATAAATGCTTTTGAGATGTGGTGTTGGAGACGCATGCTACGTATCCCATGGACCACCAAGAGAACAAACATCAGCATTCTGAATGATATCAATGTGGAAAAGCGCCTCCTACACTCAATATACTGTTGAATACTGAGGTATTTTGGCCATATTACAAGACGGAGCGGTCTCAACCTGGAAAAGGTTCTCTTGCAAGGCAAGGTTGAAAAAAAACGCAAGAAAGGACGACTAAAAAGTTTGACCAGATTAAAACTGTAATCGGATTGTCAACTGAGAGGATCTACGCCCTAGTCCAGGATCATCAGGCGTGGCACAGCATCACAGGAGTCACGAGCTGTCAGACATGACAGGAACGAACCAACTAACCAACCAACCAGTAGGCTTCATGGAATATCTACGGTGGTTTCTGCCATATATGCATGTACAAAAATGATGATGATGATGATGATGATGATGATGATGATGATGATGATTATGATGATGATAATAATGATGATGATGATGATCTTCATCATTATCATCATGATCATGATGATAATGGTAATGATGATCATAATCATGATAGTGATAAAGGATGATAATGATGGTGATAATGATGATGATGATGATGACGGTCATGATGATGATGATGATGACGGTAATGATGATGATGACGATGACGATGACGATGACGATGACGATGACGATGATGATGATGATGATATTGATTCACTTACCGGAAATCGGACATCAGTAATGGACTCCTTGGTGGCCTCCACAAAGAAGTCCAACCAGAAGTTGAAGAGTTGTTGGTCCAGGGTGGGGTCCTCATCAAGGGTGGGCCTCACACGGCAGATCATCTGGATGTTACCAAGTGTTGACTTCAGGTACCTGGGAGAAGACAAAATTGGACAAAATGATGGAAAATGGAAGGAAAGTAATAAAAGCCTAATTCTACAATTATTCTTCAATGAATATTTGTAGGATTGGCACTTACGACATGTACACTTTCTGTTGTTGGGCTGACGTTGCAGCATCCACTCTCAATGTTGTATCAGTTACTTAAAGGTATTGGCTAACATTTACCACACTTAAAAAAATCTGAGCTACATGATTCCCCCATGCTACCATTGTCTTTGATAAGGTATAAAAATGACGCCCTGAAAAAATTTTATTTCAAAATAATTATTTAGTGCTTTAAAAAAAGTGAAAATCGTAAGTTGATCGGATTCACCTACCCATTTTCTCCACTATTTAAACTCGCCCCGAGTTTTAATTGTTTATTCATGCATAACTTGCCATTGGCAGTGTAACTTTCCAAACTTTTTTTATTCTAGGGTGTTTATTTGTCCATATGAACACTACTATGTAGTTCAGATATCAAAATTTGACAATCTTTTAAATTGAAGCTCCACAATGTCACTTTAAAGTATCATTACAGTGATTTGTATAGAGATTTTGTCATGAAAGGAGTGTTTTGCTATTCATGAATTATACTTTTTAGTATAAGTGTCATTTTCAGGAATACCAACAAATCATAGATGAATCTAAAGCAATTTCTTGTCAGTTCTATGTTAGTCTGCAAGTGCAGTCCAACCTCGGTTATCAAGCCATCACTTTTACGGATCTCTCTCTCTCTCTCTCTCCTGATTATGAACCTACTAGTCACTGCCAGTATTTGAGACGCCTTTATCAGAAGTGTCAAAAACAAGGACACCTGCTGGGTATAAGGGAACAATAAATAAAGTGTCACTTGTTGCATTTGCACATGGTCTGTGGTTTATTGATAATGTCATGTGTATACACGCCCCCCCCCCCCAAACAGAAGCACTTGATAGAAAGTACTATGATTACACATTATCTCTCTTATCCAGCTATATACCTATCCAGATGGTTGCTGGTCCTGATGTGGGGGAAAAGGTCGGACTGTACTCAATAATACTTTCACGGATGTCACAGGGTAGCAAAAAAAATATCAGGAAAGTATTGATTGCGGCTTGAGTGTATAGGCATGCCTACTATATGATAATGCCGGCAACAATATATGTCACAAAAAAATCAGGAAACATTAACGAAATCACGAAAACTTACATCCCTGTACTTTTAAACTTACCATATTGGGGGCTTGAGTTTAAACATACACTCTGAGGCCTGACACGCTTTGGAGAAGTCACCTGCCAGAACACTGATCTCAAAGAAGGTGGCAACATCCCAGTAGTCTTCCAGGGAAACGAGGCTTCCCTTTTTGCCCAGCAAATTATTGAGTGTCATCCCTATGAAGAAAAAAAATAATGTATAATTGTGATGACATATCCGATGAAAACAGCCTTAAAATTAACTTAACAGAACACAGGCCTAATTAACAGAATAGTACCACTATTCCTACTACCACTATGACTACTGCTACTATTATTACTACTACCACTACTACTAACTACTACTACTACTATTACTATTACTACTACTACTACTACTACTACTACTACTACTACTACTACTACTACTACTACTACTACTACTACTACTACAACTACTACTACTACTACTACTACTACTTCTACTTCTACTACTACTAGTTCTACTACTGCTACTTCTACTACTATTACTATCATTACTACTACTGCTCTATTACTACTACCACTACAACCACCACTACCACTACTACTACTAATACCACTATTACTACTACTACTACTACTACTACTACTACTACTACTACTACTACTACTACTACTACTACGACTACTTTTGCTACTACTACTATGCCTACTTCTATGACTACTACTATTACTATCACCATTACTACTAGTACTGTACTACTACTGCTACTTCTACCACTACTACTACTACTACTACTACTACTACTACTACTACTACTACTACTACTACTACTACCACTACTACTACTACTACTACTACTACTACTACTAACTACTACCACTACTACTACTACTACTATAGTATTACTACTACCACTACTACCAGTACCATAACCACTACTACTGATAATAACTGTGCATATGTTTTTGATACCACTAACAGACACTGAATCAATGTTTCAAACACAAAAACTTGCAATTGGATCACCCACAATTCACAAAATGCAAGTCCTGAGGCCCTTATTTCAGGTGTTCAATTTCAACCAGAAATTGATCGAGATCTCACCTATTTTCTGGAGTTCAGGACACTTGCTGAAATCCTTACCAGCAAGTACCAACAGGGTCGCCAGGTTTATACCTGCATATTCATTGGGCTGAACCTCAAACCCTTTTCTATACCTATAAGGAATGAGAAACAACAAAAGATATTATAATACAATATAAATAATTTGTGACCAGGGTTGGCCGGTAAATACCGGGTGGTAAATACCGGTATTTACCGGTAAATATCGCCTTGCTATTTTTGACAAAAACAGGAAATACCGGGAAATACTGGGAAATACTATAAAAAAATTATTTCTTGAAGGATAATAACTCGAAAATGTAGATATTGTTGTTCAGTAAGTGTGATTCAACACAAAATACATCAAAAAACTAACTTAAGTGATGGTGGGGAACAAGGGACTCATTATGATTGGTGGGACAAATATTCTACACAGTCAAATCAATACTAAACGTATGGAAATTTTAAAATCACCTGCTTTTATTTTAGAAAATTTGTTTCAATCATTTCAGTCTGCAAATATCTGAATTGCTCCATAAATCCAGAACACTTAAAATAGCACACCCCATTGACAGATGTTGATTTTTACCCTGTATATTCAGTAAGATGAGGGCTGCACCCCACAGTGTAACACCTGAATAATGTACAGTGTAATACTGTATGTATTGGACAGTATGTGAAATAACACTGAATTAAATTATCAAAATTGAAAAGAGGTTTTGCAGAGTCTTTTCATCTGAAATTTATCAGTTCAAGATGGTTTTGTGTACGAAGAGCCCAAATGAACTGCATTAATGGCCTTCTTAGTTGACCTTGTACAACTTCAAGAGTACACGGCTAGGTATTGCCCATGTATTTCTCAGTATTTCCCAGTATTTCCCAGTATTTCCCAGTATTTCCCAGTATTTCCCAGTATTTCCCAGTATTTCCCGCCTAGGTGGGAAATATAGGTATTTCCCGGGAAATTGCCAACACTGTTTGTGACACACACACATAGATGTCAGAAGATACTTGTGCCACAAAAACTGCCAACATACACAAATGTAAACATACAGCAAGGTTATTACATGAATGGGAGCTACAAACTCTTCATAAAGGAAACTAAAGTGTCCATAAAGTGTTGTTTTCATAAGGTGAAATTTAAGTATTATCAAGTTTTGATTAGAAAGTCTGGATGGAGGAGGAATCACAAAATTCATTTGGTAAGCTTTTCCAGATGCTTCAAACATTATGTCAAGTCTAAATCCTGAATGGAAAAAAAAATTGTCATTCACTTTACATTGAGACTTGATGCCAACTTAAAGTCCACTAAACACTAAATTTCAGTCTGGACTAGAAAAAAATACAAATAAAAACAAACAATCAAGCAAGTAAGCAAACATTCAAATATACAACAAAAGCAAACAAGAAAACAAACAAGCAAACAAACCACCCAACAAATAAACAGGCAAATAAAAACACAAGCAAGCAAACAAACAAACAATCAAGCCAACAAACAGACAAACAAGCAAGTCGACAAATAAACAACAAAGTATACTTCCATTGGCTTACCAGTGTATTGCCTGGTCTCTGCTTTCTGTGTCTGTGTAGTTGGACTCTGTGTACTTGTCCTTGAAAATTCGACCACACAAACAAAACATGTCTGGGACCTGGTTCTCCTCACTTTCCAGACCCTTGGAAACAAAAAAAAAAGTGGCAATCATTAGAAATAAATTAAAAGGTATCATGTCACAATGTTTTTAATTTTAAATATTTGAACTATATGATCCTCCATGCTAGTAGTACCTCTAGGAAGGTCTTAACTGAAGCCCTGAAAAAAATCAGTTCAAAACAATCATGAAATGCTCTTGAAAAGTAAAAATCAATGAACAAACAATCATGTGTTTTTCCATAGACTGTTGTGCTTTCTATTCTATGTGATACAAAAAAATATATTTGGCCAGATATGATAGGTTGAGTACAAGATGATTTTATTGTTCTCATTTTATCAATATCAGTTTTTAAAATCTAAAACACTCATAAGCCCTTGCACTGGACTACTTTGAAATGTCAAAAGATCCACAAATTATTGCTGGATTAACAAAATTCTATAATTAGCTTTGCTGAAAAAAAGTGTTTCTAGTAATCTTGTTGCTACGACCCAAGATTTTTTCTATTTTTAAAATCTCATATTTCAACCCAAAAAGTACAGCCACTACCACCAATAAGTTAGGCATTCCAATTGGTTAGTGTGTTAAGGCAGCCATGTTTTCTGGCTCTCCTGAACATTTCACACTTTTTCAGACACAAGGTTTGTCTCCC
Source organism: Eucidaris tribuloides (assembly GCA_001188425.1). Taxonomy (NCBI): domain Eukaryota; kingdom Metazoa; phylum Echinodermata; class Echinoidea; order Cidaroida; family Cidaridae; genus Eucidaris; species Eucidaris tribuloides. The sequence continues at coordinate 28,483 of JZLH01S0072899.1, read as the reverse complement.
CAACAGCAAAGTGAAACACCATATAATGAAATAATTAAAGGGCAGTGACATGATTTGGAACAGACAAAAATTTCCCAAGAACCAGATGAGCTGAAATATAAACCATATATATACACTAACTAGAGTACAGATCCCACATGGGGTCAAGGGGGGGGGGTGATTTGTGATGACTTTACTTACATGAGGATAAACAAGCATTCATTTACTACTTACTACTGAGTCTACATACATGTATGACCGTGATAGAAATCGAACCCATACAAAGCTACACAACCAATTTGAACATCATAGTAGTTTTTGATAACATTACAAAGAGGAAGTGTTTGACCATGAAATTTTCACAGCAGAAACCTACATGTATAGTACACTTGATTTTGATATCACGGTCTCCTAAATTGATGACTTCTTTCAGTCTTATCATTTCACTATAATATCCTAGACTTCATTCATAAATAATTACATCCTGTCTGGAAACTCACTTCACTTGTTGCTTAGCAACTCTTGAACCTTGTTCTCTGAATTCAGTCCCATTCAAACTACTAAAAGCAATATGTAAACAAATTGCAATTGACTGGGCAAAGTTTGTTTAATCTTCATTTGGATGATATTGATCACCATGCCTCATCCATATGATAAGCAATCACACACTTGAATTGTATTTCATTTGGACAAAACATCATTATTCTCCCGTCTACATTTCATATTATCTATCACTCATACTCTGTCTTGTAATATGTGTCTACAAGGCCATAAATATCAAATTTTATTACATGTAGTGTCTTGTTTATACACACTTAAATATTCTGACATAGTACAATAAGTAATAGTAAGTGATTTGAATGCTTCCATTAAAATATGGTGTGCTATTTCCAAGTATGTTTGATAAACAGAGGTATTTATATCACTATGAATAATGACTTTTCATATTACAGTATTAACTTACTTTTGTGATGACCTGTACTGCCTTTTCTCTGTCCCCTGGTTTTTTCCTCCTACCAAATGAAAACATCACATGATTTAACAAAAGTGAATATGTGAAATGGTACTCTTTATGAGGACAAATTCCTTCAAAAGTGATCGGAAAAAACATTCTTTCCTTCTTCCTAATTTGAGTAACTGGGGATGACATACATGTTCATAAAGCACAGATGCACGGACACACTTCAGCCCCACATGTAAATACATCATATCAATATCAGGATATATGGCATATTTTGTGATACATAAACATTTTGCAAATTATGTGGATGGGTTGTCTATCCATAATTTTAAAGGCATTATATATAACAATGTTTAAAATCTTAAAAATCTGAGCTATGTGATCCTTCATGTTAATACTGTCACTGAGCAGGTGTAAAATGAAGCCCTAAAAAAATGCAGTTTAAATTATCATTAACCGTTTTTTAGTGAAAATCAATGAGTGACCATTTAAGTTTTCTCCCATAGACTATGTGTTATGGAATTTTTTTTCCCCAAGACATCAATTCATGTGCTGATATT
>JZLH01S0072899.1:16523-26913 GCA_001188425.1 Eucidaris tribuloides | reverse complement strand
CATCTGTACATATTTTACTGGTGACAGCAAAAATGTCCCTAGTTTTGTGTTCTAGGGAGTTTATTTTTTCATTCAAACATTACAATGTGGGTCAGACTCAGATTTCAAAGTTTTGACATGAGGGGCTTTCATAATGTTTACTAATGCCATTAACACTAAAATTAGACCTCAGAGTCTCATTTATTTCCAGAAACTCTGTCAACTGGAAACAAAAAGTTAACTTATTCGGGTGGGAGTGGGGTGAGGGGATGGGGTAGGTGTTTAAAAAGTAGGTCACGTGTGACGTTCTCACCTGTTCAGAGCGAAAGCATATAGGTGTAGGATGGCTGGTTTATCAGTCACATGATCATTGGGTAACTCCTTGATGGCTTCAACTAAAGACACCATGGAATTATAATCCTGAAATGAAATTCGATATATATGCAACAATTTATTGTCCATATATTTTGCCTACAAAGTTATTATACAATAACCAATGAGAAATCAATGATGTATCATGTAGTAGTTTCTTTGGGTATTCCCATATCCTTCATTTGCAAATTGAATTTTGAATTGTTGTGTAAATTTATGCACACTAGCTTTCTTTATCTTCATAAAAATCAAAATAATAAAAAAATGAGGTACAAAAAAATTTTACTGGGAAAATTTTCATGAAAAATTTACAAAATATTGGCGATTTAGACTATATACACAAGTATCTTGTACTATGCATTACAAAAGAAGCAAAAGCGGCAGTGATATGATCATATGACATACCTGAATTTCTCTATATGACAGCAGGAATTGATGCACAATATCACCACTCAGGAGAAGTTGCTCATCCATGCGGGATTTGAGGTTTCCCAATTCCTAGTAAACATGGAAAAAACACAAAAGACCGAACAATATTGAATGTGTGACAGTGCATGAGTGACACATAGCAAAAGTAATCAACCCTCAATGTTTTGCACAAATTGATGAAAGGAAATTCTCGGCTGGTGGCAAATGCTTTGAATACAGCCAGAAAAATTCATCAGTAAAAGGTTTGAGGAAACTGAGCAAATATGAAACAATTTAATGTTTAAGAAAATAATTTTTCTACATGAAGTAAGTGTTTTTATGAAACTATCACGAATCTGAAAATTTAGGGACATATTGTGTATAGAATAACTGGAGGCCTGCTCACAATAAATATCACAATGTACTTTGTAAAGGTCTTTAGAACTGTCAAAAATTCACACCTTATTATTCCTTCTTTCATTTAAAATAAACCTTTTACCAATCATCTGTTCCTCAGATAATTTCTTGTATTCAAAAAATGAAGCTATCCAACTGGAATTCCTCATAATACACTACACACCCTCATGTATCTAATCAAATTATCAAACACAAATCATGGACTTTCTGTAGTATGGGTTAGCAACACCATGCGAAAGTAAGTTGCATCCTACATGTATAATATTTTTTTTTTGGGGGGGGGGGGTATACTTTGGGTCCTGTGAAAAACAGGGAGTGTTTACTTGAGTCAAATATGTACAAATATAAATCACACACCAAATGTAATATTATATTTATACAGCGATTCACACGATTTGTCAGAAAAATCATGCCGTTACAGTTAATTGAAATAGTTCTACAGACACAATAACACTTCCTTTTGGTTGGACTTTATGAGTTTGAAAGAGGTAAATTTGGTAAAATACTGTAAATCAAAATTAAATATTTCATTTCAAAATAATACAGATAGCAAGATACATAATGTTTGGAATTATAAGCATAATAATTAAACATCACAAATAATCTAACTGCTTACAATCAAGTTTTGCTTGTTTATCTTATGAGCTATTTTGCGCAAATCAAAAACACACCCTATACTACATGTAGGTTCATGTAATAACAATGTTGAGAGTAATTCTTACCTTGGCTAACATCTCTCCTTTCAGTTTGAGTCTAGCTTTACGAATGTCATTGAGTAAGACTTCTCGTGCATTACTCCTGTGAAGGCAAATAAATATGCAAAGAATAAGAGGAAGATAAATTAGTACGTGAGTTAACAGGACCCTGATTCGTGCCGGAACATTGGCAAAGTTTAATACATGGTTTGTAGTCATTTGCAGAGAAGTTATCTAGTCATATTCTCCCCCCCCCCCCCCCACAACACAGCAGTCAACATACAGCACACCATGGTTTGTCTTATTTCTTACAGTGAAACAGTGACTGTTATTTTGGGGAGCCTAATGGATGTGCTAAATGGACTTGAAAAATCCACATCTCGGGCTCAGAAAAAAAAATAAAAGTTTCTTTTCGGGGGCTACCTTTGCCTGTTTCCCCTCAGTAACGCGAGCCTTATCAGATATTCTTTTGTATTGAACATATGGTAATTTACGGGGGCTCCTTGGTACACACATTTCGGGGGCTCTTTTGGCGCATTTTCGGGCAAAATCGCCCAGCCCGCCGTAAGTTTTTTTCCCGCCCTGCTCCACATCTCCCCCCCCCGCCCCCAAAAAAAAAGGTGTCACAGGCAACTTATATGTGTAAAAGAAGTCTGAAGTGAGTTTTATCACAGTATGGTATAGCAAATAGATGAAACGAAACGTTCAGTTGGATGAATGATGATGATGATGAATGATGATGATGATGACCAGTTATTGACAGCAGCTTGTGAATGCGTGGTGATGTTGGTGGCGGTCGATATGTTGGCTGTGGTAGTGGTGATGATCATGGGGGGGGGTGGTGGTCGAGGAGGAGGTGAAGATGATATGGCTGCCAACATGTGTCAGTAGAGATAAGTAATAGCCCTGCTGGCAGGGTTGGCAATTTCCCGGGAAATTCCAGTATTTCCCACCCAGGTGGGAAAACTGGGAAATACTGGGAAATGTTGGGAAGTACTCAAGATGTATAGGGAGGTACAGGGAAATACTAGAAAATACTTCAGAAACACCTGGGCAATACTTGAAAACATTCAAGAAGTATATTTCATAGTATTTCCCTATATTTCTGACTATTTTCCATTTTCCTAAAAAATTATTGAGGCGGTATTTACCGGTATTTACCGCCAGTATTTCCCACTCGGGCCAACCCTGTCTGCTGGGAATCAGTAATACTTACATATTTTCCATAGGACTACACAGTATTTTTTTTTTTTTTACAAAATTAGTAAACTTTAATTCATTACCAACCAAAACTGCACAAACACTGAAATTAGTGATCATTACTAAAAAAAATTAGTAACAGTTTGCAGCTATGAGAAAATGTTGCAATGGCTATGATAGTGATTATAATTGATTGAAATTATAATGATGATAAAGATATGGTGGTGATGGTGGTGGGGGTGGTGACAATGATGATGATGACGATGACGACGACGACGACGACGACGACGACGACGACGATCACGGGAAAAGTACACGGGGGAGGGGGGAGGGAGGGGATCAGGGCGATTTTGGCCATAAAAAGAACCCCAAAAAGAACCCCAAAAATTTGAAAAAGTGCCCTCGTAAATTACCATCATTATAGAATTCAATACAAGAGAGTAAAACAAGAAAAGTAGACCCTGAAATGAAAATTTTAATTTTTTCTCTGATGACGATGAAGAAGATGTTGATGATGTTGCTGCTGCTGATACTGATGATGGTTATGGTGATGATTCTGATCAGGGTTGGCAATTTAAATCAGTGGTGATTTAAATCATGATTTTTTTTTGAAAAAATCAGTGATTTAAATGAAATAAATCATTTTTTGATTTAAATCACCCCTTTAAAAAAAAACATGATTTTTTTTCCCAACCCTGATTCTGATAGTGATCATGAGGATGAATAAAACTGAAGTAATCTGAGTGGACTCCAACCATACCTGTTGCTGATATGGACTTCGTTGATGACCTCCTTAAGTCTGTCAGTTAGTGGCGGGCACAGCTTGGCCATGGAGTCCTGATCCACCTCAGCCTTGTTGCCAGCCTTGAACACACACGCCATATCACACACGTAGCAGTGATCCTTGCTGTCTAGTTTGTAGGGAATGAAGATGTAGCCGGATCCATGGCAAGATTGCTTAACAAGAAGAAAAAGGTTAAGAAGTTAGTGTAACTATGTTAAAATATCACAGTATCATTTTTATTCATATACATTCAGGGCCTGATGTCAGCACTTGCTCGCTTGCACGGGGCAAGTACAATTTCATGCCGGGCAAGTAAAAAATTAATAATTGAAATTTACTTGCCCAAATGGGCAAGTAGGCTTGATGATAATGAAAACATGCAACAAAAAGTTACCAATTTGAACAAACTATGTGTGAAATGCTGTAAATTAATCACACCTGTAGCAACAACCACTATAAAATAAACTCCCAATGCCACAAAAAAGGCCTTAATGGTTAAAGTTTGTGAGAAATAATATGCTTTTATTTATTATATATTTATTTTAGTTATTTGGGGGCAAATACATTTTTCTTTTGGGTAGGTAAAAATCCAAATGTGATAATTTTACTTTCCCAAGGGGCAAGTATTTTAAAAGGTAGTGTGGAGCTCTGATATATTCTGGAAAGTAATGAACATCTTATTCTCAAACTTGTTAATTATCAAACAAAATCAAAAGTTCATATATAGGCCTATGTAACGTAAAAAAAGAAAACCAGAAAAAGAAAATCAATTTGCTTTTACCATCAATGACGACGTGATATCTGGGTCAACGGAGTCATTGTACAGTACGACATTCTTCTCTTTTCCAAAGCTCTCCCTCACACCCATGTGATAGAAGAGGGTCCTCTGTTGAACCATCACCGAGACATCGACGACCACCATGTCAGCACCATAGAAGACATCGAGCACGGTCGTCTCTCCAAAGTCCAGCTTCTCAAAAATCACCTTGACGAGGGTAACGTTCTTGACTTGAACGCAAGCTTTGTTCAATGCCTCCTCGGCCGCCTTGCATCCTTGGCGGTGATCGCTGAAGACGCAGACGATCCGCAGTTGTGTGCTGCCGAGACTCGACATGACTTCCCTGCAAAGACAAATAAACAGGTGATCATCAATTTTTTTGGTTGCACGTTTGTAAGGTACGGTTGAAAATGAGACATGTCTCATCACAAAGTCAATATAGAACTTGTCTAACGTTAGACCCTACACTGTAACCCCTGTACCAGTCAAAGACTCCGAGTCCAAGCAACGCACGAGTCGACATTCAATTCAATTTCTCTTGCCTTTTTCTTTTATTTTTCTATTTGGCACTGCAGTGCATGGTGATCAGTCAGGCAATAAACTGGCATCTCAAGAATTCTATTAAATCTAAGTTACACCTCTTGAAATCCCTGCAGGGGTTAAAATTCATTACGGCGTGGTCCATGGAACGATACTGGATCTGTTTTAGTTGTTAATTTGCAAGCAGCAGCCATCAAAAATACATGACAAACTTTGCAATGCATGGGACTGAGAGATATCAATCCACGCAATTAGTTTCAATTCCGGCCTTTAGTTTGCGTTTGAAATAAAATTCTGAATAAAAAGCAATTCATGATACTAAAATATACGTTCAAAAATGTTAATACTTACCGCCTTAATTACTATAATGACGATCTGTACAAAAATTAAATCGGTATCTGCTGAAATGCTCACATCATTACTTCGCGAATCGTTAACATACGCCTAACGCCAAGCAAACTACGTAGCGCTTTGAGATCAACGCGCTATCTGCGTGATCACAGTTACTCAAACACATTGCTAGCTCTATCGGCTATTAGGATCAGTTGTACGCATGGAACAGGGGGGGGGTCAATGACGCCCCCCCGGCCAAACTCAAATACAAATCAAAATCGATGCATGATTTGAATATTTGCGTGTGACGGCCGAGGGCTTTATAATTCGAGCCCGCCATGCGATGGCGGGGAATGAACGGTTCTAATTGAAATTGGAACCGATGTAAACAAGTTGCACTGAAAAAGAGGAAAACCAGCTATGCATGAAGTAGTGTGGGCAAACAGCACTCTCTTCATCAAAGAAATTACCCTCAGGGTGTTACTGGAATAATATGAAGTTGGATACTGTGTTGAGTGAATAGAAGGCCATGAGTATGACCTTTCACAGAGATCATCAGTTCTGTCGGAGGAAGCTGGGACGTGCGTGATAGCAGCTTCAGAGTCACCCAAAACATCGATAAATAATTGTTTTCACGATATTAGCGGGTTCATGGTTCAGTTTATGCAGAACATTCAGAACAAACTTCATTGTCTTATTAAAAATAATTCTTTCGTAGAAATCTAACAACTCATCAATCCGCGTGTGGCGAAACTTATCGGTCGAGTTTCCATTGAACATTATCTAAAAGTATCAAGCTTCCCGTGTTACAACGCTATAGCTGTTCCATTTACGCGACAAATGCTTCTGCATATATCTCACGTTTTATTCATTCGAGTTTCTTTGGGGCCTTCAGGTATATGTTCCTTAGTATCTAAAGCTAAATTGTAGCAATAAATCTTTTCGTGCGCTCAGTAATGTTGGTGAAATTGTAGAAAAACCTTGTGAGACAGCTGCTTTTCCAAAACTGTAACACGGCCCTTGCAAAAATTACCTTGAGGCTGAATTTAGGAAGTATATACAAACATTTCAACCTAACATGATATGGAAGTTTCAACTTGGAACAATCGACCGCGAATTATAAAGAAATGTCAATTACCGGACGTACTTATGTAAACTGAAGCATTTTGGAGGTCAGTCATTCAATGTTCTCCATTTCAAATCTGCATTTCAATGACGCACTACTTCTTCATTCTCATTGTGTGATTAGTAGTAATCTATTCCATTATCCGACGTACACTGTAAAAAACCACGTGTGTCAAAACATCACCAGTCGTGTTGTAGAGGACGCGACACCGCGGCAGGTAAAAATCCACCATGGAGTTTGAATATAACACCAATATAGTTGATATACAAACATAATGTGCTATAATAACACCAATGTGTGTTGAATTAACAACATGAATAACCACCGCGTAGAAATGCTTGCTGTTCGCTCTCACAATACCGACATGGTGTAAATTTTAACAGTGTATAAAGTATTAATTATGTTTACACAATGTAACTTTAAAACACTCATTTACCACTCATTTGTCATTTTGCAATTGAAAGGAAGAAATAAATTGTTTTTGAAATTGAATGTGCATAGGCTCGGGAATTAGTAAATCGCATTACCTGATTGTATTTGCTATAAGGACATTAAAATTACGGTAAAACGCTACCCAACCTGTGTGTACACAAGACTTAAAAAAGGGCCCATCATTTTTTTTAATGCAACAGACTATTGAAATTCGATCCAGTTTTTGTCATGTGGGCAATGTTACGTGGATGTAGATCATAAAGATTGAACAATTTTTAACAACTGGTCAATAAGAATTATAGAGAAGAGCAAGGAAATTGAAAGATAAACTTGCGGGAAGCCCAAAAATTGAAAACTTACAGCTATCTGACTGTTCTGACATTAATTTCTGACAGTGTTGAATGAAAGAACAAACACCCAGAAACAGGTACAGTCTAGAAGTTAGCAGTCGATCACCAAGTAAAATAATTTACAGACAGAAATTGGCACATGAATTATATTACAGCTGATGAAATTCTGTCAAACACAGCACTCCTCTATGGGTGAGTAACTGAATGGTGCCTCACATGATTTCAACTTTTTAAAGCACTTAAGATCATTTGAAACTTCAATTTCTTTTCAGGGCTTCGTTTTTAGACCTTATCACGAAGCACTGGTTTCATGGGAACATGCAGCTCAGGATTTTTAAAAACTGCGAACGTGGCAAACATTGTTGAAAACACGGCAGGGAGCCCATTTTCACAGTACCTCTCACCAACTATCGGCGGGGGGGGGAGGGTACATTCAAAGAATATTATGCTGTGACCAATTTAACGCAAATACATTAATTTTAGAGTAAAGTGTCAGAAAGAAATATCTGATTGACGTTTATTATCAAGGTGCATTCATTCCGATATCGTTCAGCAATTAGTTCTTCGCGTTATCAATGTGAACATCATTCAACAAGCCCTGTTTATTATACGTTTTTATTTGAAAATGACCATTGGCATAGTTGAATGAATATCGTTCTAATGTGTTAGCGCGAACAATTCATCGTCATAAATACTCCGTTTCATCTGTCAAAAGGACACCGTTTGCAACCCAGTAACCCCGTATACCATATAAGTCCTAGGCGATCGTGCGATTGTTCAGATGATGATAAAAGCATGAAAATTTGCACACACATCGTACGTCAACACTCATCTAAACATTTCAGATGTGGAGGCCAATGCAAAACGTACAGTACATTAGCAACGGGTTGCCAAGTAACATATTTCCATAGCACTCAAACATGCAAGATCACCGTGCAGACCAATTTACACGAGACAATTCTTAATTGTATTTTCAATATCTGCAGCCTCGTATTATAACAACAACCACTCCTGTAAGCAATCATAAATGTACATATCTAGAAGATTGCGTAGGCCATTTACCTTGGCAACCATGCATATTTTGTTTTGCAGAACAATTTAACGCAAGCATTGTAACGTATTTCATTATAGTATTGCGTTAACTATCGTAAGGTTTTATACAGGGCAGAAGTAACTCAGTTTGTAAACATAATGTTGAAAAACGACATTTGAGTAGGCCACAAATATATATTAACACAACCATATCAAACAAACAGAGATGGAAAGTTCCAACTAAAAAAAAGCATTCGTCAGTCATTACATCAGCATTAAAAAGAAGGAAATGATAATGGGAAAAGAAGCTGGGGTGATTACATAAGGATGACAAAAACTCAGTTGGGTATGGAATCGCACTCCTATCTGAATTATTTGGAAATCAATGGAGACGAGCGAGTGGCTGCACCACAATAAAATCAAGAGAGATGAAAAGATTTGGACGAGACGGACTCCCTGGCCGACATACAATAACCACATAAACCATACCACCCCAGGAACAAAGTCGTACTGCTCACGAAAAACAAAAGCACAGTCATTCAAAAGAAAGCAGAGACATGGGCCAATCTTCTCAGAAATGATCCCCTTTTTTTGCAAGACGGGATGGTGCAGCCAAACAAGAGATAGGAATAGACAATTTCTTACGCCATGAAATCATCATTTTCCCACCATCTCCTTTCTTTCTATGGAGAGTTAACATCTGGGAATAAGTTGGAATCAAATCATATCTCAGGTGTCTTGAAACAACATGTGGGAAGTCTTCATGTGATTCAAGGCCAGGACGGAGTGACATCATGGATGGGTACGTCATGAACGTTCTTAGACTGGTCATTGAAAGATATTGGCAACTGCCTGGCTAATGTTTGGGTCCGCACACATCATAAAAAGCTAACACTAAAGACTCAGCGATATATTTCTGGTATCAACACTTGACAGGCTGTCTAAAGCAACAGACCAGAGAATAGCATAGCCGAGCACGTAGCAATGTTGAGGTGTACCAGCCCCGGGCCAGAGTCTGGGCAACTAGTTTTCCCTTTCGGCTTGAGATGGCACAAGATGGAAATTGCTCAAACTTCTTGATGACAGCTGGTGTAAAGTGGCAGCATAGAAACTCTCCTGTGTTAATGATGAGTAGCCAGTGTAAACTGGTTAACCTGCATGAATAGACACATCCCAACATTACTTACCTGGCAATATGAAGAAGAGATTCCAAGATCCTTGTACATGTTGCTGATGCCGGTCAATAGGGCTTTCACAAGATCTTTGTCCAGACCATAGATGAGATAAAGTTGTGCCCGGCACGCTTGAACAGCAGCTAGAATAGTCTGCACTTCTGGCCTGCTTTCGGAAGTGCCAAGAACTTTCACTACATCCCAGCTCAGAAGATAAGTGCCTCACTTGGTCCACAAAAATTATCGGTATTCCCAGTGTCCCATGTTTTCACGCCTCTGGACACCAATGTCCTAGTTGCCCAAGTTGGAAAGAAACAGCATGGAAAGTGTGAGAGCTAGACACATGATGAACTCCTGGAGCCTTCTATGAGCTGCAGCAGCTACACCAGATACAAATATTTGAAGAGACTGAGGCTTTTCTAGAGTACTTCACCAATCCTCCTCTGTTAGAAAGCTTGTATCAACATAAAAAGGACGTCAGATGTTGGCCAGACTGCTTTACAGCAACATCATCAGGAGGGTAGCATTGCGAGGTGGGCACTATTGAGGACCTGTAGTACGTCAATACAGCCAGATGCCCTCTTCTCCTGTGTGGAGATAGACTGCCATAGAACAGTGGAGCCCCTGTGGACAATATATCCATGCCCAGAAGCTGCTGGAGTGTCATGTAGGAGAGCAGTGTAAGAAAAGCAAATGTGTATGAGTGCGCTTCAAATGCACTGTTTATTGCACAGGTGCACAGGAGATTGTTACAATCGCTGAAACTATGAAT